>JAQZBX010060760.1:0-17245 GCA_029593785.1 Cabassous unicinctus
TTTTTAGGAGGTACCGGGGATTGAACCTGGAACCTCATACACTGAGCTAAACGTGTTCTGCTAAAGCATATTCATTTTGCAGTATAGTGGTTAACCGCCCAGACTCTGTAGTCAGACCACCTGGATTAAATCCCAACTCCACCACTTACTAGCTGTGTGACCTTGAGCAAATGACTTTATCTCCATATATCTTGATTTCTTTATAGAACAATGCATGGTACATAGTGAATATTATACATGTGTTTAATATTATGACTCTTTTTTTATCTTCTATGAGAGAAATTTCATCTGCTTCTGATCTTCATGGAATAGAAAAAAATAGTAATAATGATAAGAGCTACTCTTCATTGATAGTTTACTATGTGTCAGAGATGGTTACACATTTTTTGTAAATTATTTCATGATGATTCCCAACAAACCTGTGAGACAGGTAATATTATCCTCATATCTCAAATAAGGAATTGAGGCCTGGAAAAATTCAGTAAGTTGTCCACAATTACCCAGTAAAGAGTCCATTGAGGATTCACATCTGGCTCTGATTGCTTCTCAATCACTGTGCACCTGCTCTGTATGAAGTACTTAGGAAAAATGGTCCAGGGTCTTTTTAGTTTAGCCCCAAATAAGATATGCTGTACATATCTCAAATACCTTGTATTTGTATAGTTCCTTTTTTGCATTATGAAATTACTTTAACGTGAATGACTTCATTTTCTGTTGTATATGCTGGAGTCCCTTGGCATAAAAAGCATATGCGTCTTTTGAGTAGATAAGGAAAATTCACTTAAGCCTTAGTTAATATCTGTGAGAGTTATTCCCCTCCCCTTCCCCAGCTCTGACCTGTAAATGGCTCATTTTGTCAGCGTGTTAAGCTGGTAACTTTCAGCTGACACACTTACGAATGAAGTCTGTGGTTCGAGGTGGGTTGCCAGGAGGGAGGAAAAGTGAATGATAGAAAAAAGGCATTCAGTGTTTAAACAATAGTCACCATGTGCAAAAGAAATTCCTTGGGTGCTTCAGACGCCTGCTTTGTGAGGTGGAAGCCAGAGATACCACAACCATAAGTTGTCTCATCTCTTATAAACCTACCTTGGCAAATTAGGCACTCAATGGCTTTCAGATGCACTCGGGGCGCTTTGCAGCTGTAACTGACAGTCTGGGGAAATCTGGACTTCTGTGGAATAATGGTCTTAGAGAAGAGAAAGGAAAGTGTTCTGATTAGATGTCATTGAGGGCTTTATTTGTGCTATTCACAACACTAAATTATGAGGCTACCATCCTGACCTGATCTATTAAAAGGACTTAAAAACGCCCGAGCACGACAATACAAGGTTCTTATAGAGCTACGCCTAAGGCAGAGCTGGTCTTCATCCAAATTGACTTGGGAGTGGGAGAGGTCACGTTTGGAGTCAGGGATGAGAAAAGCATGGTACCATTCCCAAACCCCTAAGAGAATTTCTGAAGAGTCTTAACTCCAGACATCTTCTATTTTATTTATTGCCAATCTTCATTTCATGTCCCTTTAAGAAACTTAAACCATCTCTTCTGGCCAGATATTTGGAGGACTTTAAGGCTTAGATAATTTTGTCTCTTTATAACAGGAAATGACACTAGTCAAAGTATTCCTCACATTATTCCAAATAGTCTATTCTGATGGACATATAGTCATATTTTAAGATGAGTGAGAGAATCCTATTTAACCTCTTTTCAGGGGACATGAAAGGTTATTAAAGAGCACAATGGTAGAGGTGCTTTGATTTTGGTTCAGGCATATTTTGTTTCATCATCTGGGCAGTAACCATGGTTGATTACACAATATTTTTGTCCTTAGCCATGCAAATATTTCTTCATATGGCCTTGCTAAATAGAATTTGCATTATTATTCAACTGAAATGACACTCCTTTAGCAAGGATGACAGCAAATTTTAAAATATGATGGTTTGGAAAGTATTACATATTAGTTTTTATTTCACAAACTTCTAATTTAAAACACTTTAGTGTTTTCTTATATAATCTGCTGAATTCGTGTGGTCCTAGTATATCAGGTAACCCATTTATGGTATTATGATTTTTTAAAGTATTTATATAGGGTTTGCACAGCATTTTCGCATGCTATCTCAACAATGATCTAAGTTAGTTATTAGTCACAATTTATAAATGAGAAACCCAAAGTGGATGGGGCAAGTGATTTGTCTAAAATCACCCAGCATGGCAAGGAGAAGAGGGAGAATGCAAACCCAGATTGTACCTGTTGCGTCCAGGCTCTTTCATTACTGCATGATGATGGCAGATCAGCGGAGAAGGAGTTGTTTTGGTGGAGAGCCAGAAGGAATGGACCAGAGACCGCTAGAACACAGAGCATTTCTCTCTTCTCCTATATAGGATTCTTTAAGCAAGCTACAGTTCACTCAGTCTGATATCAAATAAGGAGACCCCAGAATCTTACTCATAGATGAGCTCCAGTTGCTTATTCTGTGATTCCTCTTCCTTTCAAATCTTTTCCCCTTTCTAGTTGACATTGGGATGGGTCAGATATTAACTTCGTGTTTCAAGCAAAACTTCAGATTTTTATAGGTGACGCCCTTAGCTGTTTCACATGGCTGCCCGGTTTCTCAACGAAAGTTGCATAGCACCTCCTTTGTTGTCTTCAGGTGGCATGCTCGTGGAGATAGTTAAACCATAAAATTATAGGGGAAGGCTATCATTACCTTTGCTTTCTAAACCACAATGTAGGATACTTAAGATACTTCCTTTTGAGTGTGATAAATAGAGTTAATTGTTGTTACTGTGCTATCATATAGCATTAACTAATAAACCCCACTAAGCTACCTAGTAATTCAAGAGGCATTGCCTAACATAAACTTAGTGACTTAAAGTGTGATCAGCATTTATGAAATGTGCCAACAGCCGTCACCTCTATTGTAACCCATCAAGGTGTTTTTGCTTGAGTCCAACTAGGGATTAGAGCTCTCAGAAAAGCCTTAGGGGTGGTTTAGTGGCTTGAACCCAAGGTTTTGAAATACCTGGGACTTCACACAGGCTCAAAGCCCTAGCGTGACTGAACTCAACAAATGTAATATCGCTCACTCTGCTGTTTGTGTGTATTTAGAAACAGACCTTAAAAGTTGATTTCTGTGCACACATATTTGGACTCGGGGCATTTTGGTGACTAGGAGTATCGTTATGTTCCATCAACAGGTAAGCCTGTTATACTGGTCATGTTATGTAGTGGAGACATAGAAGAACTGGTTTAGAAAAAGTTAGAACTCTTATTCATCCCACACACTCTCTCTGACCTATCACCCAGTTTTTAGAAATGTCTGGAGCCAATGAATGGAACATTTTCTTCCTCCTTGTAAAGCACATTTGGGTTCTGGAATAACAAACAGGTATCCTTCCAATTATACGTTGTACTGAACCTATCAGTCCATGTACCTTGGTATCAGTCAATCTGTGTATCTTTCTATCTATGTGTATGTCTATTTGCGCATATCTCATTTTATATCTTTACGGGGCATGCTGGCACGGATAGGTCTAGGTTACCAACTCTGGTCTGGAATTTATGGACAACAAGAGGAAACTCCAAAAGGGCCTACACAGTTTAAAACCTGAGGCTCCCTGGCTTTCCAGAAATCCTGCAGCTGTTTTTCTTTTTCCAGCATGTTGCTTCTGCGTGGTCTCTTGCATCACTGTGATCCTATTGCTACCATGCCAGCTTAGTCCTTGATGACCTGTCAAGTGCACCATTGTAACAGCGTTACAGCCAGGCTCCCGCCTCCATCTCACCTCCTTTCCAATCCATCCTAAACAATACAACCTATCTCCTGTGCCGACATTTTGAATGAGCTCCTAAAGCCTCGCTTGATGTTCAAGGCCCTTTCTGAACTGCCTTCTTGTTTCTTTTCCAGGCTTTTTTTTTCTCATTATGCCCCTCTAAGGAAACTTTACTTAAGTCCCACTGGATGGGTTGCTGTTTTAAAAGATATGTGTGGCACTTTCCATGTTCGGTACCATTTCTTTCTTTTTTCTTTTTCATTTTCTTCTTTTAAATTTTTTTTCTTTTTTAGAGAAGTGGTGGGTTTATAAAACCATCATGTAAAAAGAACAAGATTCCCATATACCACCCTATTATTAACACCTTGCATTGGCTGTGGAACATTTGTTACAATTGATGAAAGCACATTTTTATAATTGTGCTATTAACTATAGCCTATGATTTAACTTAGGGTTTGCTGTTTGTGTAGTGTAGTTCCACGCATTTAAAAAAAGAATTCTGTTACAATATATACAATCTAACATTTCCCCTTTTAACCAAACTCAGACATATATTTCAGTGCTTCAGTGCTGTTAGTTACATTCACAATATCACCACCATCCAGTACCAAAACACTTCCATCATTCCAAATGGGAACCCTGTACATTTTTCAGCCTTAACTTCTAACTAAAGTACTCTTTCCCCCATTCAGCATTTGAACCCTGTCTTAGATGCTATTTCTGAAGTGAAAAATTTTCTTTGATTCCCCCAAATAGAAGTCACCTCGGATATGTCTTCTATCCCCTACTTGATTGTGCTGTCATCAGGGACTCTCTCAATTTGACAATCCTAAGCATCTTTCAAATTTGGACCCTTCTTCCCATGCCCATTGCCATTGTTTTAGTTTAAAGTTTCTGTAATACTGTAAATGGTATTTCTTATCTCATATCTTCCACCAACTCTCTGCACACATCGCTACCCTGGAGATATCTCTAAAATGCTAATCTGGTCGTTTGCTCATTACTCCCCTACTTAAAGTCTCTCATGAGAGGAAGGAGTTTGGGTTGATGGGTGAGTGAGAACTGTTTCCTTATACTTAATATTTTTATATAAAGCACAAATCCTTTTAAAATAAAAATGAATTCTCTTACAGTGCTTTATTACCTACGTATTGTAAAAGTCTCCTTATATGACGTGGAAGTGTCTTCATGACTGACCAGGTAACCTTGCTGGAAATTCAAACTTTGTATACCGATCTCCAAGATTCCAAGATGCACTTGGACTCTTGGCATTTACAATTGACTCTAGTGCTTTGAACATTCTTTGCCATTCCTGTGCCTTTGCGTATGCTGCACATCATCCCTGCCAGCCCCTTGGCAGTGTGGAGAGGTCTTACTTGACCTTAACACTCAGTTCAAATTTTACCTTATCTCCCCAAGCACATTTAGGTCTTTTAACATACATATATTACAGTACTTAACCACACGCCCCCTTATAATTGTTATTTTCTTATAGCCACTTAGATACAAAAAAGGATCTGACCCATTTTTAGATGCTTCCAAGTGCAGGAGCCTAGTTCTATTTATTTTGCATCCTGGTGCCTAAGTAATGCTGAATTATAGAGGTTATTAATTTTTAAATAAAGGTTTGTAGAGTAGTCAAAAATAAAATCATAAAAGTTAAAATTGGAATAGTACTTGAAGATTATTTATACAACCCTTTTGTTATAAGCTGAGGAGTCTAAGGTCTTTGTAGCATCCAACAAGATGGCTTGTATTTAAACGATTTAGTGTAGTGTTGCTGAATGAATGTTATTAACAATTAGTGACTGTCTTTATTGTGGATTTATCTATTTCTCTTTGAAGGTCTATCAGTTTTTGCTTCATGCATTTTGAAGCTCTGTTAGTAGGTGCATAAATGTTTAGGACTTTTATGTCCTTTGGATAAATAGAACTTTTAATCATTATAAAATGAGCTTCTTTAGCCCTAGTTATGTTCTTATCTCTGGAATCTACTTTGTCTGATATTAGTATAGCCATTTGGCTTACTGTTAATTAGTGATAATATGAACTATCTCTCTCCATCCTCTTATTTGTGTCTTTATATTTGAAGTGGGCAGCATATAGTTGGATCTTGCTTTTTTATTCAATATGATAATCTCTCTTTTAATTGGCTTCAGACCATTTACATTTAATATAGTTATTGATATAACGAGGTTTAGATATATTATCATGCTGTTATTCTTCCATTTGTCCCATCTGTTCTTTGTTCTCATTCCCCTCATTTTGGATAATTTAATATTTTTTATGATTCCATTTTATCTCCTTTGTTGGCTTAGAGCTATAATTCTGTTGTGTTTGCTTTGTAGTTGCTTTAGGACTTAGAGTATGTATCTTTAATTTATCACAGACTACCTTCAAGTGATAGAAAACCACTGATCTTTGAGGTCATATTCTTTGCTCCAGGAAGTGCTGAGAACTAGCCTGATGGAGAAACCTTACTAAAGTAAATCTTTAATATCTCCCCACTATTCAAAAACCCTTAATGAATTTCTCTTTCTAAGTGAATTAAATTCCAACTTCTTTGTATGGCAACCTACACTTTTTAAAGTCAAACCACTTTTTGTTCTCCTTACACAGCAAACATTCTCTTTACTAAACTATGCTATAACATGCATTCTTTTTTGCCCCTTCTTCAAGATCTAACCCAAAAACCACCTTACCACAAAGTCTATCTTGATCACCTACAAATTAGGGGTTATTTTCTCATGGCTACACCCACTTGTTACCTTATCTTGTTATTTGTCTGTTTATCTTCTTCATTGACTATTAGAAAGTTTAAGGCAGAGTTGGTATTGAGTTCATCTTTCTATTTTGTGTTTCACTTTGCACTAAATTACAGGTGCTCAATAAATGCTTGGAAAATGGATGAATGAGGGCAGTGAGTCATTTAGATCAGTTTTATCAAAATAATTCTAATTGAATCAAAATTTCCAGGAATGTTGCATCAGATGCCTACTTGTGACCATCGGAAGAAATCTGACACTTGGCTCATTGAATTGGGCAAGGGAAAATAGAGGGTTATGAGAGTTTTTTGATGGTTTCCTCTTGGGTAGACACAGATTACTATATTAGCAATCCAACAATATGCCTCAGTTACTAAAATATCACAATGATTGATACAGTGGTACTATAGTCCAGTTCAGTGTCCTTCATAACCTTATCTTTTTAAAATTTAATGTTTTTGTTTTTAAAAAAGCTTTAGATTACATAAATGTTACATAAAAATATAGGGGATTCCCATATGTTCCCCCCTCCCCCTCCCACACTTTCCCACATTAACAACATCTTTCATTAGTGTGGTACATTTTTTACAGTTGATGAAGCATAACCTTATCTTTTGAGAACTATCATTTCATAATTTGAGCTAAGACTAAGAGAGCCTGATAATGAATTGACACATTTGGTTGCAACAATGAAATGCATAGTAGATTTTTTTTTCTTTTAAAGAAAGTCTGTTAGTGGGTGCCTTGAGGTCATGAAAGCTGGACATGTTGAAAATATTTTAGACAACTTTAAGTTTCATTTAATGAATGAATTCCCAGCTCTGCCACTATCTAGCTATATGACTTTGAGAAAGTATCTTAACCTAAGCCTCAGTTTTCTCATCTATATAATGGGTATAATAACAACACTCCATAGTGTTGTTTTGATATTTGTTAATTATTTCCAGTAAATTTCTTAGTATACTAACTAGCTTTTTTGTTATGTTAATAAGCATATAAGTTTTAACTATTTTTATAATTTTGTATATACAGCAACTTACAAACATAGTTCAATTTGCCTTTGTTCCCTCCTTACTCAATTGAAGATCCTATTCTTAGTGCTTAACAAACTGTTTGCATGTTGCAAGTGCTCAAACTATATTTGTTGACTAAATGAATGAGTCCATTCCCTCTATGGTGCTTAACAATTAAAGCCTTGCCATAGGAAGGACATTGATTGGAAAGTGATTTTAAAGCTCTTCATGAGAGTGAGTGCTTTTAAATACTGAATTGAGAGGGAGCTTGAGAAGGAACATTTGGGGTCATCAGGATTAGGATAGGGGTTAATTTGCCTAGGTCCTCTTAGACAGAATCCTCCTAGAAGCAGCAAGGAGGATTAGAGGGCAGGCAAAGTCACATCTGTTTCATAATTTAAGAATTGTGAATATGAATATCAATCATCCAACAATGTAAACAATGCTGCCTCGTAACATATTACTCATATCCAGATTATCTGCTGCAGAGAGAATTGATTAACTATCTTTAGGTAGTTATGATGCTCTCTAGACTCTTACAACCCAACATTCCAAACTGTAGGCACCTACTTATCTTTAATACCTGAAATACAGCACAAGAACCAGCAAAAAAAAAGTTTTTTAAGTGTCATCACTTAGGGAGTGTTGAGAAGCCCTTATTTACAAATATATTCCTCTTTCGGTTGCTGCAAGCTTGAAATTCCATAGTTATAAATTCATTCTTTCCAGAAAACACATTTGATCAGAATTATTTATCCCCCTTTGACTTGTTGGTGTCTTGAAGGGGTTAAGTCCTAGAACTATGAAGACCTTAAGCATGTTTACATGGTGATGAGCAATGAGAACAGGATGTGGAGAAAATGCCAATTTTACATGAAATTAGGAGGATTTGGATCATACCTAGAGGACATAGGACACTTATGAGAAAAGGGCACCGGGATTCATAATGATTGATCTACACCTTGGATGGCCAGGGTATGGGGTCAGGGCAGGTGAAAGAAGAGACGGGAAGACCGGGAAGGTACTGCAGTGAATCTTCCCTGTTTTCTCACTGTTGTTGAAAGCTGGGCCTCATGGTGCTGTTATGCAAAGGAAGGTGTCACAGTGCTTCTCAGCTCACTTTCTACTCTGAACCTCCATCTCCACCCCAGGTGAGAAGAAGTGAGGAAGAGAGAAGTGTGGGTGTGCCCGAGAAGGGGAAGAAGACCTGAATCACATCTACTGTCAAAGTCCTTCTTACTTTTGCAGATTTCTGCCTTCCTTGTCTAGGGTTGGGGGTTGAAACTCTGGGCTACACACTACCTTGGCCATTTCAACTATAACCTGCTTAGACTCTATCAATTGTTCCCTGTATAATATTCTGCCATGTAGATGTGCTAAGTTCATCAATATGATAGAAATTTGTGACCACAGCTATTTTCAACAACTTAAAACCACCATACAGGTATATGTGTAGGTGATGTGATAAATCGAGTCAATTATACACATAACTCTGGAAAAACAAACACAAACCAAATTAAACACTTCTCCCCTGCCTTATCTCTTTATTTCAAGTACCAGAGGTTTTAGGGTCTGACTTATCTATGTGAATTGTCTCAGAATTTCCCTTCGATTTCTATAGGGAGGTAACTCAAATTATGGTCACTATCACCCTTGCCCCCAATCTCTTTTTGGCTTCAAGATAATAAACATCTCTGAATGACTTTAAAAAACCTGAGATGCCCTTTTCACTTTGACCGTACAGATGGAGAACTTGCAAATAACAGATCCTTGACACTCTTCAGAAATAAAATGTGATGGAGAGTCCAGTCTTCTGATTAAATTCTCCCAATAAAAGCTCACCTAGCCTGTTCTCACTCCAGGGATAAGGACTGGGCACACAATGGACATTATTTTTCTTTTGAACATGCTTGTATCTTGTCAAGATGTCATCAATACAAATACTTTGACGTTTTTAGTGCAACGATTGGGAAGCAGGTTGAATTTTTCAATCCTCCTAGCCAATATAAGTCAGTCTGAGATACTTAATTTCTATTTGAGATCCTTTGTTTCTATTATAAACAGATTCCACGGTGGGAGATAAATTTCATGGTAACAGTTTGGACTTTTTTATGAACCACCTGCAAGTTTTCTGCAAACAACATGTTTTATGGGAGCTCAAGGCAATGTTCACCCATCACGACGTGACAGTAAGAGGAGGATGGATGACGTCTTATCTCAGGCACACATGTAACCTTCCGTGTCCCCTGGCCTGACCTCCCTCTGCACTCATTTATGAAAATGATTCATCTTTAAAGAGCTTCCTTGCTCTGCCTGCAGGCTGTAGATCTTTTTGCACTGGACTTGTGTAGGCTGAGGTTATAAACTTCAGTGTGTGAGCCATTTGGTGGGGTTTAATTTTGAATATTGGAAAAAGCAAAGTGTACAATTCATGTGCTTCCTTAAAGGAACAGTCCTGGACCCTCTTTTACAGAAGGGTGCTCCCAAGGGGTTTCATTGAAATAGCTTGGTTGGGATTCATCTTTTACTCATTTTGCTGAAGTCTTGCCACACTTTAGCACATTTAATTAGAGGATTAGAAGAGTGTGGCAAATAGAGCTAGCACTGGTGATGTCATAAAAATGCCACTCTTTCTCCATGTGGAGAATGAGAGACACTAGTTCATATTTCATGTTGTGAAAGGCACTGCAAAGGGTGTTAGTTGTATCAGGATGGGTGGGAATTGCTTGCTTCTTTTAGAATATTCTCTTGAACTGAAATGCCTTACAAGGTAAGGAGTAAGAACAATAATTGAAGGGAATAAAGCTCTGACCAAAAGCAGAAATAGGAAGGGAGAGAAGAAAACAATATGAAATGGGTACTTTGGGCTGAATTTGTGAATTGTAAGATCCAGGATTATTTTCACAGTACTTAGGAATTGGGTCTCATATTGGAAATCTGGCAAGGTACCCAAGGAAATAAATATGCTTGAAAGTTTGAAGGTGAGAAAGAGAGAAAAGAAGATAGATGGTGTTGCTATAATAATTTTTGAAATTCAAATTTTTATAAAATCTGCATTTAAGCAAGAATGAGATATCCTAAACCAGGGATAGTCCTCTTCTGTAAAGGACTAATAGCAAACCTCTTAGGCCTTGTGGGTCATATGGCTTCCACCACTGCAGTGCATAAGCAGCCATAGACAATCCATAAGTGAATGGGTGTGGCCAAGTGCCAATAAAACTTTATTTATGAAGACAAATGGCACACCAGATCTACAGAGCTCTCCAAGGAGTGAGAGAAGGTGAACTGAGGGCACTCTTGATCTTTCAACTCTGCTTTAATCAGAGTAGCTATGATTTATTGGTTGTTTTTTTTTAACTAGGAAAATAATAGGCATTGGAATCAAAAGACACATTTCCTCTACCTCCTCTACCTGCTGTGCCACTTAATCCTTCTGAGACTGTTTCTTTATTTATCAAATGCAGATCACATTCATATTTGCTGTGAAGATTATGTGAACTAATGTTTATGAAGTACCATTTCATCTCACAAATAGTTGGACTTAAATATTTGTTGAAAAGATAAATGAATGGGAAAAAAATGAATGAATGAGAGATGGGATTTGGTAACATCTGGCTAAGGCATCACACAGGCTTCTCAGGAATAGGAGCATTGGAGCAGACTTCTGAGTACAGATGGAGGGTGTCCTGCAACTAGTTCTCCTTCTGGGAAGGAGGATGGATGTAGCCTGGATCACTTAGGAGCCTCACAATTTATAGGGAGTCATCTTTAGTGTGGCTAAGATTGAGAACCCTACAAAATGTCAGGCAATATTATGAATTTTCCTGAAGGAAAGCAGAGAAGGAGGAATGAGGAGGGGGAAAATTGAATATGTATATGTCTATAAGATAGATAGATAGTCAGATAGATAGATAGATAGATAGATAGATAGATAGATAGATAGGGGATAGATGAGAGAGGGAAACTATAGTTCTAAACATACCACCAACTATGTGGAAGACAATTCTAATTTCACTATTTAATTTTCCAAGTGCAATGGATTTTCTATGACTCGCTATCATTTATCATAAGAAGTAGGTGTGCAGTTATTATTATTATTACTATATTTTTAGGAGGTACCGGGGATTGAAACCAGGACCTCACACATGGGGAGCAAATGCTCAACCCCTGAGCTACTTCCACTCCCCAATGAGAGTTATTTTTTTCCATCTGTTTGTTTTGTTTTTAGGTGGTACTGGAGATTGAAACTGGGACCTCATACATGTGAAGGTGTTCAACCACTTGAGCTACCTCCACTCCCCTGCAATTATATTTTGTAATCATCAAATTTATTCTGCATAAATTTTCTTGAAAAACAAATTATGACTTTGAATATTTTTGAAGACAGGGATAGGGACTAAGTTTATCCTAAACCCTCCATTCCCAAAGTGACTACTCGAATGAGATGGCTCTATTTACCATATGTATGACAAAAAATATTTAAAGTAACATTGAGTCTGATGATATAGATGGACAGAGGCAAAACTAAGGAATGAAGTGTGAGGGGAATGGGAGACCAGCAGAGGCTGAAAACGGTCTCTAGGGTCCGAGCAGGAACAAGGGATTGCCTGGCCTTCACTATTGCTTCTTCAACCAAGAAGTCAAGAAGGAATTTTGTGATTTTAAAATACTTGCTTATATGAAGAATACCTACCTCCCCCCAACATTCACACAGGGTATTTGATTAATAATTCTAACTCCTTCGGTATGATTTTCTCTGGGAAATAATAGTATTAGGGCAACATTGTGCATTTAAAACATCAGAGTTGCAGCATGACTTTTGTTGGATCTCATTCCTATTTCCCATTAGGCCCCCTGAACCCATGACATCCCACTCCCCAACCCAAGTATATCTGGAAGTTCTTGATGACATTGCACATGTAATCACAAAATAACTACCAGTGTCCCTTGGAGTCCAAAAACTTGTACCTTCCATCTGGCTTTAGGTTATTCCCCCATTTGGGCTATCTTGCCTGCCAGGGTACCCCTGCCAGAGCACTGCTGCCACTGGATTCTGCCATGATTGTTTTGGCTATGGTAATAGCTTCCAAACACCCGATTCAGCCAGGAAGTACTGCCATCTCCCCACTACTGCAGATCACTTTGTGTTCTCAGGGGGTCAAACTGCACAATGCTTAAGAATGCCTCTCTCCATTTGGGTGTTACCTTCTGAAACAAAAATGTCTGACTTTCACCATAATTAATATCTTTCAGGATCTTTACTGAAACTTCTCTTTCATTTGTAATAAGAAATCTTCTCTTCCCCTTTACTTCCAGAAGTCCAACTCTGAGTCTCATAGGGGCTGGGCTGGCAGGCAAATCCAAGTACCAGCCAACATTTTGTGTCAGAATCACTAACGCCTCAAAAGCTAAGGCTTGGTAATTGAGCCAAGCTTGTTTGCACCAGTCTCTCCTCTCCAAGGGAGAATCCTCTAGCAGGAGTTTCCTCAGTCCTTCAGGCAATTAGACCTTTTATTCAGGGAGTGGGGGGCGGGGGGAGGGCATTTCCTTATTTCTCTAAGCGCACCCAGGTATGTCTTCCAATGATGGGTGTAGTTTAGGATAAATTTGAGTTTCCCACTCTGTATTAGAATAAGGAAACTAATACTTGCAGTGTCTTTAGTGGTACTGCTTCCATTGGTTTGCTCCATAAATTGGGGGAATGAAGAGAGACAAATCTTAAAGTTATGCTAGGTACAACATACCTGTTTTAGTCTTAAAGGAGAACAAATAGAATGTGTTGATATTAGAACTAAAAAAGCTCTTACAGATTATCTCAGGTACCACCCTAAATTCACAGATGAAGAAACTGAAGTCAAGAGGGACCACATGCCTTATACAATGCCCTCCAGATATTTTATGGCAGAATTGGGATTAAAATTCAGCTCTTGTAATACATGGCCCAATAAGATTTTCCACTGTACTATTATGCTTACCAGATGTGAGAAGGTACTCATTCTTTCAATGGTTTTGTTCATAATTTTGGTAAGAATTGAGGGCTATTTTGTACTCTATTTTCTCAATACAGTGGGTATACCTGTAGGTTCATTTCTTATGGTGGAAAGTGTCTTAATGACTCAGGGGCAGGTTATCTCACAGTTTGTTTAGCCAGACCTCTTTTTTCTCATCCTTCTCCTTCAGACTCCTTGGCTTTTGGCCAAGTCTTTGCTATTACTTTGTACTTTAGCCAGAGAAGAGGCAGGAGAATTAAAGAGAGATAAAAATCAAAGCAATGAGTGTAGCCATTTGGGAGGGTTTGGATAATCTACAGACTGCAGTTAGCCATGCTCATCATGTTATTACTGAAGGAGGAGCAATGAATACCGAAGTCCCGGTGCGTCAATCTGCGACTGCAGATCTCACCAATGAAAACCTTGGCCCCTTATAAGAAAATTTAAATCTATAAAATTCTGAACTTAATTGTCACCTTCTTTCAGGAGTCATTGGTCATAATATAAAGAAGTTCTTTATTTCACCACATAAGCTCTTCGTAGGATAATTCTTGGTATGCAATGCACTTTGGAAGCACATCTGATTCATAAGGTGAGATGTTTCTGCAATCAGAAATATGTTTTACTCCATCTATTCCAAAGGTATTTATTTACGGACCCTTGTTCTTGGCTTTGAAATGTTCCGTCAGCCAGGCGGTCACTTCACCATTGCTTTGAAAGCATTTGCACGGTGCCTTTCTTCTTTCAACTGTCAAAGCTTCGGTGCTAAGATGAAAAGCTTTGCAATCGCTGTGCAGGAGCCAGCTGAAAACTGACAGCACAAAGTAATAGATAAACCTGCCCAGGTACAGGCTTTGAAAATTCTCTTGCTTTCAGTTCAGTCTTAGTGCTAACAATGACACTTGAGGATTTGCATGGTGCTTTTAGTCTTGAAAGTTCTTTGCATATATTTACTAATTTATCCTTATAACACTCTTGCCAGGTTAAAAGGTATACTTAAACTATTAGGGAATCCAGACATCCTCAAAATATTAGATTTTCGATCCCCTCAATAATGCATCCAAAATAAAATTCCTTCAAAGGTAACCAAGTTTCTTCATCATTCTTCTCTCAAAGAATATCCTTGTCTCAAATTCAAACCACAAAAAAATTGTGTGCCTTCCAGCAGGAACAGAAACTGTATACCTGTAAAACATCTGTGACCATACTGAGCTGCAGACAATGGTTATACTTTGATTTTCATTTTTCACAATGAAGGTCTAAATTATGTACAGTATAATTCATCCATTTAAGTGCACACTTCTGCCAATGTTCACAAATGTATACATTGAATAACTACCACCACAATTAAGTTATAGAACAAGGCTATCACCCCCCAAAGTTTCCTCCATGCCTCCTTTTAGTCAGTCCTTTGCCCTGATCTTCCTGCCTCCACCCCCCGCAATCACTGACAATTCTGTCCCTTTAATTTTGCCTTTTAAGAAGGTCATATAAATGGAATCATATACTGGCTCTGGCTTGTTTCCGGTAACATAATGCTTTTGAGTTCATTCATGTTGTTGCAGGTATTAGTAGTTGGTTCCTTTTTATTGCTGTGTGGTTTTCTCTTCTAAGGATGCACCACAGTTAGTCGATCCATTCTGCACATGAGGGTGGTTGCCAGTTTTGGGTAAATGCACATAAAAGCGCTCTAAACCTTCAGGTACAGGTTTTCATGTGAACATAGTTCATTATTCCTCTTGGAAAGGATGATACTTTTTAAAAGTAAAGATGGACACATCATCTGAGGCAATCTACAGGAAGAATCACTGTTGGCATCTGGGGCATCTGATACTTGAACTTTTTGAATGAGACTTTCCCAAGGCCCCGATTTACTGGGCACAAAGAGCAAAGCAGGGTGTCTTTGGAGGGCTTCTGAGCACTTGATATAAAATTCACTAGTTCAACCACTTAACAAATATTGATTGAGTGGCTACTATGGGCTAACCATTTGTTAGCTACTGTTCTTGATAATGAAGCAAGAAACAAGGGTGTTTCTGAACAAATAGGGAATGATACACAGTTTACTGCTTTTCCACACCAGAATTTTCTATTCCAATTACTTTTTCATAAAGTCTGTACAGGGGAAGGGGAGAAGTAGAGAGGATTTTCTGAAGACTTTCCTGTAGATTCCCTGTATCTTCTATTCTAGGGAATGCTTAATTGCATTTCAATTATTTGTTAATCTTTGGAAAGTTTCAGAAAGCTTTGTTTATAGTAGGTACCAATAATTTCTCTTACTATGTCCCCCAAATTGGGCAACAGGCTGCCAGGTGGTAGCAAGCATGCAGGTAGAATAAGTGAGGAGATGGTTGCCTGTTGGTCGGAGGTGAGAGATTTTTGGAAAGGCTCTACTAAGAAATCTTATCCCCACTGTCTTGTTATAAATGAGTGGGATGCTGCCATTAGATATTTATTCCTTTGTGTTAAGTATTATTTTTAATATAAAATATCACATAGTACTGGAAGAGAGAGTGTGCATTCCAGTTTTATTGCAGTCACATTAACTAAGAGGAATCTGGAAGCATGAGAGGGACTCCCAAGGAAGTAGCTATGATCAAAGGGGAGAGAACAACAGTGTTGGTCGCTTGAAGGTAGGATGTTGGAATGGTTGGGCTAACGTGTCAACTTGACCAGGTAATGGTGCCCAGTTGTTTGGTCAAGAAAGCACCAGGCTAATTATAATGCAAGGGCATTTCATGGATGCTACTCATCAGTGAGTTGGTTGCATAGGTGGCTGATTACATCTACAATCAACTAAGGAGATTGCCACCAGAAATGAGTGACAAATTTTCCAATCAGTTTAAGGTCTTAAATGGGGAAGTGATTTCAGCATTCAAAAAGAATCCCCAGCTCCACTTTGGACAGCCAGCATCTCTTGGGAACTCATCAAGGACCTTCATCAGAGCCCCTAGTTTGCAGCCTGCCCTGAGGAATTTGGACTTGTGCATCCCCACAAGTACGTTAGAGAATTTTATAAAATCTCATGCTATTTACAGATGTCTCCTTTCGGTTCTGTTTCCCTAGAGAACCCTGACTAATATAGATGTGTAGAGGTAAATTCTGTCTACTTCATGGTTTTGCCTAAGATTAACTTACTGGGGAAAAAAAGGGACAGAATTCTGCATATGATTATCTCACTATTCATTCTTTAAGTTGCCTAGTTATACAACCCAATCAAGAGATTAACAAGGCCATTAGATGTATCATCAGGTCTTCAATTAATTGAATAATTTTGTGGTTCTAGAAAAAATTAAATAAAATATTTAATTGACTAAGAGTTGCAACAGGGTTATCCTACCAAGGAAATGGGCATTTGTCTGCTAATGTAGAATGGGCAATCCAGACTTGCTCCAGACATTTCCAATTGAGATACTTCATTGTTAAAATGATATGGGCTATGATTATTTGATTTCATATTAACACACTTTAAAAATTAAAAAGAGCATATTTCTTGCTCAAAAGGGGCCAAGATCTTTCCTGTTATTCAATACCGCCAAGGCTAACATTCAGCTCCAGTGATATGGAAACCTCAAGATGACAAGTAAAGCATTTTCTGGGAACCATCGCTCAGTTCTTTTCCTGATGAATTGTCATGCCCTTCTGAGAACATAACCCATCAGCCCTCTGAAATAGAGAATCAGATAACCAAGTCATGCTCAGCTGA
>JAQZBX010060761.1:6708-17341 GCA_029593785.1 Cabassous unicinctus
AAAAAAAAAAAAAAAAAAAAAAGTCTATTATACCTTCTTGACATCCAATGTTATACAATGCCAAATGGTTCCATTTCTTTGAAATAAAGTTCTCCTCCAACACTAAATTCTGATTATAAATTTCACTCCATCACCATTAGACTTACCATGAAATAAACACAAATAGGAAACCAATTAACAATAAAATTAACAAATGATGCTGCCTTTAAAAAGGACTAGCAATTATGCTAAAGATGCTTAGACAAGGAAAAAACACACTATTATCTGGGTAAGTTTAACACAACAAAAAAATCCATGCTGGGAAGCAGGAGTGGCTCAGTCGATAGAGCCCCCGTTTACCATATGGGAGGCCCCGGGTTCGCTTCCCGGGGCCTCCTTGTGAGGGCAGGCCAGCCCGTGCGGTGCAAGGGGCTGATGCAGTGGGACCTCACAGCAAGGGGAAGATAAGCAGACACGGAGAAGATACACAGCAAATGGACACAGCAAGCACAAGCAGCAAGGGGGGGATAAATAAATAAATAAATAAATCTTTAAAAAAAAAAAAAATCCATGAAGCTACAACTGACCAGCCATAAGAAATACATAAATATATTTGCAATTAATAAAGTACCCATATTTATTAATTTTTAATAAAAAAATTCTTATCTTCCAGATTTAAACCAAAACAAAATCCAAAAAGTAAAGAAACTAGATAAAACTAAAGTATAAGAAGAAATCTTTTTCTGTATTTAATTACAAAAAAATAAAGACATACATGTCAATCTATGTTTGAAAGTTTTACCTTTACCTTTACCTGGTTCTATTTATCACTGTTACAAAAAAAAAATTTCTTGGCCAGTTTTCTTCACCTCAAAAAGTCAGATTTCCTGGTAACAAATTCTCCTGCTTATTTCTGATGTTGTGCTAAAGCTAAGTGTGAGAGAAAAAAATAGCTACTGAAGGCAAAACCTCCAAATTACAAGAATCATCAAGGGGAACTGTGAACACATGGTAAGGACGATAGTTACATGTTATATTTCAACAAAGTTTTAAAAATGCATCAGGGTGAGTGGGTTTGCTCTAAGTGGCTCTTTCTCACACAACAGAGGCCCACACACTTGTGGAAGTGCTGTGGCACTTGGTAGCCTCAAGTAAGATCTGGAAGTAGGAAGACCCCCTAGCAGCATATTCAGAAGGGGTGTTTGTTTTTGGAGCTCTTCAATTCCACTTGTCAACACCTAATTGAAATAGATGAAACATCTTGGCTAAGGAAATACAAAGATGAGAAAGGGATTCTCATAGGTGAATCAAAGAAAATTAAAATGACTTTGTTGATAGCACATGACAGGAATGAAGGACAGCATCAAGTGACAGATCCTCAAGAGACAAAGGCATTGAGCAGCTATTTTAGGTTTACCATAGTGGGCTCAAGAGCTGTTTAAAGAATGCAGTAAAGTACTTACCAAATATTTCCCCTCCACTAGCATATTCTGTCACCAGATAAATCATCCGTTCTGTCTCCATAACCTGGTGCAAAGGCAGGAAAGTGACAGACAGTGACACAAATGACAGGCTGATATAGGAAGAGAAACTAATGACTCCTCTTTCGTTATTTGAAATATTCATAACACTACTGCTTAAAGGAAACTTAAAACATTTTGGGGGGAAACAGATAAATGTTATTAAGAAGAAGGGAAAAAAAAAACAGGTATTCCCACAAATTCTTAAAAGAATCATTTACTACTTGAGACAGTCCTTTTGTTCTTTCATGAGGTCTCTGCAATCTCTTCACTATGTAAAACTAATAAACAAAGAAGCTGCTAAGAACACATTCAACATCAATCACTTGAATCTCAAAATTGCGCCCCCCCTCCAAAAAAAAAAAAAAAAAAGGAAAGAAAGCCTTAGGGCAAATAATGGGAATCACTTAAGAAATCATATATGGCTATTTTTTTTTAATAGAATGACAACTTTTCTATTCACTGTCCATTTATTCAAAAATGGCAACAATAATTTAAATTAGTCAACCCTTCAAGTAATATAAATTACTCATTTGCATTTTGGCTTGGTCCTTATTTTGCCACTTTTTTTCATTAGTTGTAGTATGTTGTCAGTCCTTTCTTCTTTTTTAGTCTTTTCTTTAAACATTTTTAAAAAGTAACATATGTTCATTGTAAACACTTTAAATACCTAAGTACATACAGAAAAGGCCAAAAGTTTCCCTCTTCCAAACTCTCTCCATCTTACTTCCAGAGGAAATATTAATAGTTTAAAGTAGTTTTCCACTAGAAATATCATGTGAGTCACATATATAATTTAAAAATTTCTAGGGTTAACATTAAAAAAGTAATCAGAAAAGGTAAAATTAATTCTAATAATATATCTTATTTACCCAATATAACCAAAATATTATTTTAACAATTTTTTAAAACTGTACAGTTCTTTAGTTTTTTTAATTTAAATTAATTAAAATTAAACAAAATTAAAAGTTCACTTCCTCAGTTACTCTAGCGACCTTTCAAGTACTCAATAGCCACACGGGCCTAGTGGCTAGCACACTGTACTGCGCAGTCCTAGCCTTTCACTATACCTTATGATTACATTTATTTAGTTCCCAGTTACTTTTTCTTAGACATCTTTATATGCATTAATACTATAGACTAGTATTAGGTATTCTAATAATAGACCTATCTCTTCTTTGTAGTGGCTTCATAGTATTCTATTGTATGAGTGCACATTAATTTAATTTTCCAAGCCAATAAATCTGTTGGTTTTTTTTTCTCTTTTTGAATTTTAAAAGATCTGTCTGCTGATGACGTTAGCCCATTGGTTTGTTATATGTATTGCTTCTGAGCTCTCTATATGTCAATTTATACCTTCAAAAGTAAGCGTTCTATATATATGCAAGTGTTTAGAAAATAAAATAAATAAATGTCATATTGTATATCTTCTTGGTACCCCCAAGCCTTTCATGGATTGCAAATGTTCTTTTTACTATTAAGCTTTTCAGAAGTTCAAAAACTTTTGTTTCCTATACAGTTACCTCTATTTGCTCATGCTATAAATCCGAGAAGACTGAAGCTTCAGCAAATGACCTGAAAACTACCTTAATATGATGACAATTTGATAGCCATTAACCTTGGCACCTCAGGCTTTCCCATTACCAACACCAACTATCAAACATTATAAAGCTTCAAAGAGGGCATTGTTCAAAGTCAGGGCTAGAAGTATGAAAATTCTTAAAGGCCAATGAAATCTTAGATGAGATAGGTAAACTTGCTGAATTCAGTTATAAGGTTAACACCTACAAGTTAACCTCTTGAGAAAGGTCCTCCTAAGCCCTACATTTATCTAAACATGATTTTTTTCTTTAAAAAGTAAGGTCTAAAAGTTTACTCAGTCTATCAGGATAGGAAAGAAGTCAAGGTTGGACACCTGCAAGTTTGTAGATTCAGGTCTTCAGGCAGCGCCAGGATGCTTTCACAGGTTTGCTTCTGGGGCAGAATGTGGGTGTGGCTCAACATAATTCATTCAGATACATTTCAAAAGGTCTATTCCCACTGACCTAATTCACTTAATTTATGTGATCAGCTGATACCAAAGAAGGGCTCCACAGCTGAGGTCTTTGGTTTTTTTTTCCGGAGGAGGTACCAGGGAATGAACCCAGGACCTCATAGATGGGAAGCAGGTGCTCAAATCATTGAGCTACACCCGCTCCCCTACTGCTGTAGTCTTTTTTTTTTTTTAAAGGTTTATTTATTTTATTTATTTATCCCCCCTTGCTGCTTGTGCTGCTGTGTCCATTCGCTGCGTGTCTTCTCTGTGTCTGCTTATCTCCCCCTTGCTGTGAGGTCTTGCCGCATCAGCCCACGGCGCCACGTGAGCTGGCCTGCCCTCACAAGGAGGCGTCGGGAAGCGAACCCAGGGCCTCTCATATGGTAAACGGGTGCTCCATCCATTGCGCCACACCCGCTTCCTGCCATGAGGTTGCTGCATCAGCCCACCGCACCACTCAGGCCGGCGTGCCCTCACAAGGAGGCCTCGGGAAGCGAACCCGGGCCTCCCATATGGTAAACGGGGGCTCTATCCACTGAGCCACACCCGCTTCCCTACTGCTGTAGTCTTAACCACATATCCTAATGTCATGACATGCCTTTTCTTGAAAATAGACGACAAAAGTTTACTTATTGTGACTTAGATGTGCTTCTTCCACTCTTACACATGGTCCCGTGTCTGGACCAGTAACCATATACTACAGACTAACAGCAGCAAATGAACTGAGCAGGTGGCCACTTCCTTCAGACCTAGGTGGTACCTGCTCTGGCAGAAAGCAGTGAGCAGGACTGGCCTGTGCAGAGGCAGAGCCCATGGCTGCCAACACACTGCAATCTGAGAAGCACCACAAAGCCCCACCTCTCCCAAAATATCTTTCACCAGCCTGCTGCTAAGGCAAGATCCTCCCCTCCTATCTGGCTTGAAATTTCAGCCATCAGATTTTTTGCTTTTACATTAAGGTTAGGGAATCATTTTGACGATGGCATGAAGTATGCATGTTGCTTGGGAAGACAAGAAAACTAGAATAGAGATTTCTCCCATTACATATAATCAGTCTCTTGCTTATCAAAATAATCAACTACTACCTTGGAAAACTAAGTCCAGGATCCTACCAGAATTAGAACAGACATAGGTTTTGATTGATGTAAGAAGCCATAATTAAAACACCTTTGCCATAAAAAATGTATAGCATGATCACAGAAATTCAAATTTAAATAATGTTATATTCATCTCTAGATTTTCACCTCTCACGATTGCCAATTCCTTTTGGGTTTCCCATACAATTTTAGAATTCTGTACTAAATAAAGTAACAAAGTTCTCATCATCTTCTGAATAATTTCTTTTTAAAATTCTCACTAAGAATGGAGTCAACGTTTTAATGAACAAATGTCAAAAGCCTACCTGGGTAGGGCAGACCTTACTAGTAAATGGCCATAGGAAACAAGAAGATTCTAGGTACTGAGTCACAGAATAGAAGGATGGGGAAAACAGTTAAGATGAACATATGAACATACAGACAATTTGCAGATGTTCACCCACCCACCTATTCTTTAAAGGAGCTACAGATACAACTGGTCGTTTGGGGTTCTTTGTAGCTATGCGATATTGGTGATCCTACCTGGTAGAGCCTGATAATATGGGGGTGGCAAAGCATCTTCATAATTTGAACTTCCCGAAAAATCTTCTTCAGGTTTTCTTCATCCAGCTGGGTCTTATCTATGATCTTGATAGCGACCTGACAATAGAAAAAGCATAGTTACTCTGCTGCATTTTTAAAAGCTGTTTACTAAGGAAAATTAAATCCACTTTAAAGCATTATATTCCACAAAATGCAAGCCGCCAGTATTTTGTTTAGACTATCAATGAATAAAATGAATCTGCTGTTTTAAAAAGACAGAAATGGATTCCTATCAAGTTGGTCTCAAAGGAACAGACTCCAAAAGCTAATGGGTCTTCTGCCATTTCTAAAACCCCATGACAAAACACTTAATTACTCCATAGATGTGGTTAAAGTCTGGGGCAAATCATGCTTCAGTATAGAAATCAGTATATAGGGCTTCTCATTAAGACAAGAAGCTTATATCAGAAAAACAGGATGCTTTACTAAGGTTCCACCAGAACTTTCACAGGGTCTTTTTTCACATCTCACTAGGTGCTTGACTAACTCAATAATATTAAGATGGTGGCGGCAGCAGCTGCAGCATCAGCAATTACCGTACACTGAATGTTTACAAGATACCAGGCGTAATTCTTGGTACTCTACAAGTACTGGCTCATTTAAATCTTCCAGTAACCCCATACTATTACTAACCTTGTTTTACAAATGAGGAAACTGAGGCACACAGAGATCAATTTACCCAATATTAAATAATTTACAGTAATACCATATGTGGCAGATCCAGAATTGAAGCCCAGGTAGCCTGGCTCTAGAGCCAAATTCTTAATGATATGCTAAAAATGTGGAGATCTTTCTATATTAAACATATACTGCTTCTGCACAAAACATTTCTATTTTGTTATTGTTATTAGAGACCCAGCAGCACATACATTTTAAAGAAGAATGTAAGTTGAGGGCTTTTTAAAAATCTCCTAAATCTAAACTTACTCATTTTTCTCAGTAAAATACTCAACTTGTGTTGCCCCAAAATATCTCTATATCTCAGTTTCAATTACTTCATCAGTACATACTAAATAAATTTAGTTTAATGAATAAATCTATTGAAAGGCCTGGACTAGGCAAACTCTAGTCCCTTCTACTTCTTAAAGATCTATGATTCTATATACTGGGAGAGGGAAAGGAAACCTATTTACTAAGGAAAAAAAAAGAAAAATTGGGAAGCAAAATGTCAACTCTAAAACCATTCACAGCCCAGAGAGATAAAAATTGTATGGAACTATACAAGATAGAGTATTCAACTGTATAAAAGAATAGCATAATAGTAATGGAGTTGTTTCAGGAGTTAGAATGAGGACTAACAGGACAAAGGCACAGGAAGACTAATTTCAGCTTGATTCAAAGAACACTTAGCCCTGCTTCGTGATGGGGCGTAATGAAATGAGCTGGACGTAGCTTGAACTCCAAGGGATTAGTCAGACAGGGCCTTCTCCTCAAGGAGCACACAATCTAGTAGGGGAAAGAGACGGGTGAAACAGATAACATACTACAGTGTTGGAAGTGCAATAAATATAACTATGTGCAAGGAATAATGGTAAAACAGAGGATGGAGAATGACCCTCAACGGGGGAGAAGAAGACAGATGTAGGAAAAGACTTCACAAAAAAGGCAGAACTTGAGAATGGGAAGAATTGGGATAGGCAGAGAGGAGGACAGAGAATTTCATGAGGAAAAACAGCAGAGTCATCAGCAAATCTCACCAGCTGCTTGCTCCCCTATAAGCAGTCTCAAATCCTATGACCCTTGACCACTAGCATTTCTACTTTTCCTCATTACTGTGCCACATCACATACAGGACCTCACCTCCAGCAAGTGGCCTGGCACCTGCTCCTGCTTCTCTCAGAATAGCTCCCAAAACAAAACAAAAGCACAGCAGACAATGTCCCTTTCTGAACCAAAACCAAGGTCTTAACAGTTATTATTATTAAAATCTTACACGTGAATGGCACATCATCACTTACAGAGTGGTTACATATAAATACCAAGCATAGAAACTCACAAACCCATAGCAGAGAATCCCAACCAGTGTGCTGGAAATGGGTCACAGGTGTGCCCAAGGCCATGTGTAGGGGGTACTGGACCACCTCCAGCCTCCAGCAGCCTCACTTGCTTACCCCAGGGAAAATATTATCAGTTTCCTTGTGTGCTATGATGTGCAAAAGTTTGGGAAGCTCTGCTAGGATGTGTTGATTTTAACAACAGGGGACATCAACTATGCAAGGATTGTGCCTGAAATCCCTCACCTCTCTCTAGTGCCTACTTCCTGGTAGCATGTACAAAGTAATTTAAGAGAGAGAGCAGGGATGAGGGCCTTCAAGGCACTTTTTTTCACCCCCAAGACAGTATTGGGCCACACTGTAATTAGGGGTGTCATACAATGGGGCCTCCCTGATCCAGAGGACACCCCCTGAATTTCATTTGCATTCTGAGGCAATAGGACCTTCATAAAGGTAAAGAGAAAACCAATCTAATCATCTATGAGAACAAAGCTGGCTTAGATCTTATAACACATATCTTAAATTTAATAAATATTTGTTAATTTAATAAAGATAAAGGTATAGTACAGATGTAATTTTACATTTTGTAACAAGTATATCTGACTTCACATAAAGGGAATATGGTCAAAGAGTGACCTCTATATTATGAAATATATTCTTATCTTTTCAGGGAAAATTGCATTAATTAGAACCTGTTCTTAGGAGGTGGATACAGAGACGCTTCAAATGAAATACTCTTGAATGAGATTTAAGATTTCATGAGAAATCTCTGCCTAGCAGCCAAATACAGTGGTCAAAACCAAGGAGTCTGGACTCAAGCCTGGGTTCAAAATCTTGGACCTTCCCCTTAATGTGTAACCTTGAGCAAGTTATTTAATTTTTCTGTGACTCCTTATCCATGAAATGATGGCAATACAATAGTCACTACGGTAAGGGTTGTTGGGGATTAACTAAATTAAAGTATGCAATCTGCTTAGTATAATGCCTGGTACATGGTAAATACACAATACACACTAATTACAGGTACCGCTATTGTTATTATTTTGGTTTCTCTGAAATCAAGCCTTAAATTTTAGGCATTCCTTAGCAAGTATTAGATTTGCTTCACTAAGCAACATAATCTTGGGTCTGAAACACATCAATTCCTTACTCAAGGGCCGAGTGGGGGGCCGAGAAGTAAAGGAGCTAACAATTTGTGGGCAGCATTCAGAACCAACTATCTGCTGCCAGCTGATGTGGGAAGAACATGGAAGGAAGGGAGCTGGGGAAAAAATGCATTCCATTCAGGATCATCACACGGAGCCACAGGATGGAAGCCACAGCAAGACTTGACCCTGAGGGCTGTGGCAGATAGAAAGTGGTCTGCTTCCTCACAGCAGGCCAGGCTCCTCTGCCATTGGTACTAACTAGCTAACACTCGAGAGGAGGACCCTTGTGCTACTTGGCAACGGCACAACATCCAAAGAGGACCACTTAGAGGTAAAGACAACATCCTAGAACTGAGTGCTCAGCTCCTACCTTAGCTGCAAATTGGAAAGCAGGAATTTTCTAAAAAGCAGAAAAATACTGATAAAACAAGAGAAACTACCAAGTTTGGGGCAGGTGGTTGGCAGGCAGGTATGATTATTTTAAGAATGCCTGAAGAGATGAATGAACATGAAATTTCACAGCTAGATTTCTGGAGGCTGCATAATAAAGGTTTTAGCATAAAGTACACACACACCAATTGCTTGAGAAATCAACTGTGTCCAGGGCAAAAGGTAAATAAGTGGGTAAAAAAAAGACAAACTCTCAAGGAATGTGTTTAGGTTGGTGCTGGAAATCTATGAATCACATACTTGTAGTTACATACAAAAATTTTAACAAGTAAAGAAGGAAACCTCCAACACTACCAAAAGACCATATTCTTCCTAAGTTACCTTGCTCCAAAGAGAATATTTTTATCCTGCAGAAAGCATTTTGTGAATTGATACTCTAATATTAATTAAACATGGCTTTGAAATTGTATCAAATATATTGCTAAATAGATACAGACTGGAAATCCTGAAGAACTTTCCTGCTCAAGATATTTCCATTCAACAAATTCTTCTATCGTTTTCTATTGGCATGTGTTAAGGGGGAGGGGAACGGACCCAAGTTGAGATTGTGCCAAATTTAAAGTAATAGTTCTTTATTATTTATTCTGAAAGGAGAAAAATAGCCATTTCCCCTTTTAATTCTCACTCTAATCCTCACAGCTCCTTTAACTCTTACCTCATTTTAGCAAGCACAGTAATATTTATAGGGAATGACCTTGGAAGAAAATAGCAGTGTTTTCACAACAGGTAATAATTCACTTGCATATCCCAACACCACATTCACAGACTAAAAGCCAATGAACCAAAGATTTACTATTAGGATCAAAACAAAGTGCCCTTCTTCCTCCCACTTTCCCCTCAGAAATGAACCTCCCCAAGCAGGTCTCTTCATTTAGGTCCATGCTATGACGAATGGGAACAGTTAACGAAAGGAACTACTTAGGAGGAGACTGCAAAGACTATAAGTGCTGAAATTCCTCCAAAAAGAGGAAGAGCACTCCCTTAAAATGGTATGCAGATGCGTGTACGATGATTTCATAGATTAAAATAAACAGGCTGTACGCTTTTAAGAAGAAAGGGGAAACGAGTCTTAGGGCATTTGTTCTCAAACTTTGGTCCAGGAACCCCAGAGTCCCTGGCAGTTTGGTAGAAAACTGACAAAGTGACAGTATGGAGGTAAGTTTATTTTTTCAATATCCTTTTAAGGAAGGGAGCTCTACTTCTCATTGGAATGTCTTAGAGGTTAGGCAGATGTCAAACTTCTAGCCATTTTGAATTATTTTCTACAGGGTTCTGTTTTTATATTAACTTCTAGATTAATAGGAACCTATTCCTATTAAATTTCTATAGGGGATTTTTTCTCTATCCCTATGAAAAAGCTTACTGACTCTAGCTCACTTTCAGCTCAGTTCTAGAATTATTTTATGACCTTGGTCTGAGTTGTCCAATACAGTACTACCAGCCACATATAACTAGTGAGCGCTTGAAATGTGCCTAGTCTGAATAGAGATGTGTATAAATGTAAAATGCACACCAGATTGCAAAGACTTAGATTTTTAAAAAGAATGTAAAATGTGTCATTGAGAATTGTTATAATGATTACATATTGAAATGGTATTTGGGATATATATGGTTAAATATAATATATTATTAAAACTAATTTCAGGGAAGCGGGTGTGGCTCAGTGGATAGAGCCCCCGTTTACCATATGGGAGGCCCGGGTTCGCGTCCTGAGGCCTCCTTGTGAGGGCACGCCGGCCTGAGGTGCGGTGGGCTGATGCAGCAACCTCACGGCAGGAAGCGGGTGTGGCGCAATGGATAGCGCGCCCGTTTACCATATGAGAGGCCC
>JAQZBX010060763.1:0-17240 GCA_029593785.1 Cabassous unicinctus
CTTCTCGCAGCCCTACCTGCCGCTCCCGGAGGCGGCCGCGGCCCAGGCCCAGGCCGACTCGCTCACCGTCTACTTGGTCATTGCCTTGGCCTCGGTCTCCTCGCTCTTCCTGTTCTCGGTGCTGCTGTTCATCGCGGTGCGGCTGTGCAGGAGGAGCAGGGCGGCCTCGGTGCCTGAGGGCCCCTTTCCCGGTCACTTGATGGATGTGAGCGGCACCGGGACCCTGTCCCAGAGCTACCAGTACGAGGTGTGTATGGCGGGAGACTTTGGGATAAATGAGTTCAAGTTCCTGAAACCAATTATACCCAATAGTCTTGTTCAAGACATTGAGCGGGACTAGAGCAAAACTCAGATTTGTAGGAATAGCTTAGTTTTCCATTAACGGAAGCATAAAAAGAAATTGTTCTGCATGCTGTCTGTGAATATTTTCTTTTTAATTGAAGTGTCTTTTTTTTTTTTTAAATAACAATATTTTTGTATATTGGTTTTACTTTCAAAGTAGTTTGTTAATTCATATATATTATTCCTTTTTCTTCTGCTTCTTAACTTACTAATATAATACCAATTGCTCTTTTTTCCCCTAATACCTGGGCAAAAATAAATTTATTTTCTTTTAAATTGTGATTTCAAATTCTATATTCCAAAGCAATGTAGAGAGAGTTCCAAATCACAAGTTTTAAGCTTAACTGTGTTGAATATACTCATGTAATGCTCTGTATAATACTTTTAAAGCATCTTTGTCTATGGTTAATGAAGTTTGAGCATAGATAAGGGTGTGTTTTCTTTGATATATATTGGTGTACCATTTTTAGGGGTATAAGACTTAAATGAAAGTAATACATTTTATTCACTTTCTGTATTTGCAATTAATATTTCAATATTGTGCATGTTTATATTGGTCATAGGTGGACAAAATTAATGAACTATATGAGATCTTACTATTAGGTTTGCTTAAAGTGTATTTATGATAACTGAGAAAATAAATTCAACTTAAGCCATTTTAAACAACTGATTGAGGTTTTCCATTTGGCATGAAGACATTCTTTAGTGAGGCATCTGGCGGGCTGACAATTTTGTTTGTAAATTCTGATATGAAATGTTATCGATCTCAGGGACATTTATTTTTTAGTTCAAGAAAGTACATGTATGTATGATCTCTAAATGCTTTTTGGTAAAAGCAGTATCTCATCCAGTCATACTCTATTATTAATACCTAGTGGCCTTTATGTGGTGATAGATGAGGTAAATATTTTCTTTGATTCAGGACTTTATATGATACTTCTGGGATAAACACTGTCCATCTACGTCAGCATGCTACGTCCTACAGAGTAATCAAGAGAAGTACAAAAATTAGGAGTTCTAAAGAGGAGAGAGCAATATCATTAAGAAAGTCAAAATTAGCTGCGATTAAGAATAAAACCTGGAAGCAATCAAAACGACAAATTTTCATGCCTATTTTGAGTGAAATAAGAAAAGCTAATTTTTAAGTAAGAAAATATTTAGAGTCTAACTAGAGAAACTTATCAGGAAGCAATTTTCTTCTCATAAGCATTGTCTCATCCAGAGAGATAGAACATTCTAGGAATTGTATACTAATGACCGGGAGAGAACTAAGGTTCTTAAAGATTTTGGAAATTCCCAAAAGGGAAAAAGAATTTAAGATTGCCATGCCTTTGGTTATACATTAAAGTCTAGTTATGATCACACTAAATAGTATCATTTTATATAGCTGATAATCCAATTCAAATTCATGATTCCTTAATAATCAATAGAAAAAATATTTCCTTTCACTAATTAAATACTTATAAAGAAATTTGAATCTGGCTGTTATAGTTTTTTTTTTTCTTTCCTTCTTTTTCACATGAAGCTGAATTTCCATCAAGATAGGCAAAAAGGCAGAGAATTCTGATCAAGACTTCTCTTTATTTGTCTGGCTTAGTCCCAGATTGTGCAGAGCCAGGGAGATATTCAATAGTGGAAAGTGTAGTTCTTTTTAAAATTATTTTTATAGCAGTTGTAGTTTACAGAAACATCAGGCAGGAAGTACAGCATTCACACAGGCACAGTTTTTCCTGTTAGTAACATTATGCATTAATTGATTCATGAAACAATATTATTATAATTATGCTTTAGCACACTGTTTACCTTGTGGTGTATAGATACGTGTATGTGTGTGTGTGGTAGCTTATATACAATCTAAAATTTCCCTCCACACCCCCGCCTTTTTGGGGTAGTTCTTTTTCAACGAATGTAGTAAATTATCTGGGACTAAGGTTGGAGTAGCTATATGCTGAGGAGTCATTTAGTCCCTGAAGATAGAATGAAGAGTATAATTAGTAACTCAGTTGGTAGATGGACTGGATTTATACATTGTTGAGAAAGAGAACAGAGTTTGGCAAAGCCAGAAAAGATAATCTGGACTAAATTTGAAGATGGGAAACAATTACACCTTAGCCTTAGATCAAAATTGCTTTCATTTCTGGGCACCCAAATACTTTGTACCCTTTTCTTTTTGAGCAACTTCCAAAAATTTCTTTATTTAGATATTTCATTAAATACAGTTACCATATGTATGGTATTAACTACTGCTGATACATCTTGGGCTGAAAGTCTGGTACAAGGTGAAAAGGATGCCTTTCTATGTTAATAGTTTCTAGCATTTTTTTCTTCTAAGAGAACTCTGCTTAAATCAATTACTACAAATTATTTCCAAATTGACCTCTCACTGATATTCCAATTTTTTTAAAAGTAAGAGAAAATGAAGAAAAATCTACTCCCCCCCCCAATACCCTAGATAACCTCACTGGACTCGAGGGAATTTGAAAGTAGAATATGTTTTTGTCTTATTCAGAGCTTTATCTCTAGCAGATATCCCAATGCCTTGTACATAGCAAATATATAATTAATATTTGCTGAATAAACAATTTTTAACATATTTGGGAAATCAATGAACTTTCCAAGGACTTGTTGACTTGGGAACTGAGCTACACACTGAAATTCAAAAGAACTGTCCACATTCAGGAATAGATAAAAATAATCTAAATCTTGGTAGTTCCAATTTATTATTTAATGTTTTCCTTCGTCTTGTTGGGATTTCTGGAAACTCAGAGAACTTTAAAATAATGTATTAATCTCCAATTGGGTTCCAAAGTGAGTTTTGCTCACATCTTTAATTTCAAAGACAGAGAAGAATTGAAATACATATAACTTATAAAATTCCAAGACTTTTCTGTTAAAATTAACAACCTGAAATCCATATTTAAATTTCCTAGCCTCTAATAGACACTTCTATTGAACTTTGGTTGGTCTTCATGGTATCAAAAATAAATGAGAGGGAGCAGAAGTGGCTTAAGCGGTTGGGCATTCATTTGCCTCCCACATGGGAGGTCCCGAGTTCAGTTCTGGTGCCTCCTAAAGAAAAGCAGAAAGATGAGAGAGCCATCTGGGGAGGGGATAAAAAAAGGTTTATTTAAAAAAATAAATGAGAGGAGAGCGGGTGTTGCTCAAGTGGTTGAGCACCTGCTTCTCATGTACAAGGTCCTGGGTTCAATCCCTAGTACCTCCTAAAAACTAACAAAGAAACAAAAAAACCAGGGAGTGGATGTAGCTCAGTGTTGAGCACCTGCTTTCCATGTATGAGGTCCTGGGTTCAATCCCCGGTACCTCCTAAAAAATAATAAATAAATTAAATTTATTGCAAGACCGTGAAGGCTTAAAAAAAAACTAAAATAACCAATCATTCGTTTATTCTCCAACATAATTCTAGATAGTGTATTCTCTCCCTCTTTTTCCCTTTGTAAATATATCAAATCATAAATAATTTAAATATTTCTTTGGCATTCACAATCCAGTTTTTAAGACTGAGAAAAGGGGGGGATGAAAAGGTTAGAAAAATTATGTGGGGTTTTTAAAAGACTAATGTGCATTCAAATATCAATAATCAAAACTAATGAAGTATTGTGGTAATGAATGCACAACTCTGTGATTATACTAAAAGCCATTGTACACTTTGGATGGACTGTATGATATGTGAATATATCTCAGTAAAACTGCTTTTAAAAAAGAGGAAATGTTCTACCTACAGAGACGAGTAAAAATGGTATGGAATAGTTGCTAAGGGGAATTAGAATCAAGATTCAACAAGAGGGGAAGCGGGTGTGGTGCAATGGATAGAGCACCCGTTTACCATATGAGAGGCCCCGGGTTCGCTTCCCCGGCGCCACCTTGTGAGTGCAGGCCGGCTCGCGCGGCGCCGTGGGCTGATGCGGCAAGACCTCACAGCAAGGGGGAGATAAGCAGACACAGAGAAGACACGCAGCGAATGGACACAGCAGCACAAGCAGCAAGGGGGGGATAAATAAAAATAAATAAATCTTTAAAAAAAAAAAAAAAAGATTCAACAAGAGATGAATTTTATAATCATCAAGAAGTCAGGACCCAAATGATACTTTGATTATGAAAATTTTTTAAAAATACCTTTGTGATAGGACAATCTTTTTAGTAACTGGACAGTTTCTGATGAATTATGTACTCAAGAAATAAATCCCTTTCCCATAAAAAAGCAGTGAAGTAATTCGCCATACTTTTCGTAAATCTTCCTTAATTCTTAAATGCTGCTTCCTTGAAAATGAGGACATTAAAAATATTGCAGTTTTTCAATGCATCCTACTTTATTCTAGGGCTATTTTTCTTCTTGGAGTAGATTCTTATTTTTTTTTAATCCAGTAATTTTTTAGTCATAATCAGAGTTATTTGTATGTCTAATGCCCATATTCTTCACCAGTAGTTTGGCTGATCATAGATTTTAAAATTTACACTAATTTTTCTTCTGTTCTTTGTCTTCTGGTATCCAACACTATTGATGAAAAGTCTAGTGTTGGTCTTATTCTCATTTTTTTTGTAAACCTTTTCTTTTAGATTTTTTTCTTGACTCTTGATGTTCTGTTATTTGCCAATGATAGTCACCCAATATACTGATTTTTTTTGTTTCAATTTTCTGTTTCAAGATTTCCATTTGGCCGGTTTTCACAACTTGTTCTGCAATTGTCATTTCCTCTGTTTAAGGATGTTAAATATTTTTACTTTTAGGTTCTTCCCCTATTTTCTCAATCTCTATTTTTAAGGTATACATTATTTCATTTGTTGAGTCTATTTTTCATGGTGTTTGTATTCCTCAAGTGCTTGGTGATATATTATTGAGAACTCATCTCCTTTTGGAGGTTTCCCTCATGCTGATACTAGTTTAAGAGTTTTGGGGAAGAGAGGAAGGAGAGGAGACTCGGCCCCAGTCTCTTAAGTTAAGAAGCTTGGTTCACTTTGCCATATACTGGTAGAAATTCTGGACAATCCCTTCAGAGGTGTTTGAACTGAGCCCAAGGCTCCCTTAGGTAGCACTGCTCTGTATTTTCTCTATGAGACAAAAATTTCAGGAAATGTCATTTCTTGGTTGTTATTGTATCTGTTAAGGCTGTAGACTTGGGAGCTAACAGAAATTTTTAATATTTTCATCTTCAGAGAAAGCAAACTAAATTTTTTGAAAAAATGAGTCTCATATAATTATAACTTATTGATGCATGGGGAATATTTACTAGAAAAATCAGGGTCTTATTTCAGTTAATGAATATGTGTGACAATGCCCAGGAACAGAAAATATAATCCAAGATATCTCTCCTGAAATAGTGGTTGCAATTTTTTCCCCAGAAAATGGGATAGAATTCTAGTGATAATGCAAAATTGACTTGTTACAGCCAAGATAATCTCCCGCTCCTTATGAAAATATCTGTCAAGAATTATTATATTCTGTTAACAGAGAAGTCAGAAATGAGTACCATCTCTGTCACCAAGGTGGAGGTCCTCCAGGCAGAAATACAGAGCAACATAACTGTACTGGTCTTTGACATTGATGACAATTAATTGATCTTTATCCAAAACCCATCACCTTATTAATCCACAATAAAAGCACTCATACCCTGCACATTGGTAGCATCAGTGCCAAAAATAGAGGCTACCTAGGGATAGACACTCAATTCATCTTCTCACTGCTGCCCTAGGACATTTACCTCAACCCTCTTTTGGTATCCATGAGCATAGACAATGGAAAACTGTTTGCTTTGAGGTCCCTGGGTTTTGAGGCCCTTGAAGAGTTAAATATTTTGATAGTTTGGGGCTCCCTGGGGTTCTTACAGGTGGTGGTTTTGGGTTTCACATACAACTTGCTGGATGAAAAAGAAAATCCACCACAAAGCAATTCTGCATTTTGCACTGAGATGGTGCCAGGTCTACTGTGACAGGCTACCTGGAACAAGGTGGTAGTATTGATGGCATCTTGGGCTAGAATTCATGACTATTTTACCAGTGACTCAAAGCCTCAGAGTCCTCTGGGACCATGACCAACCTGAAAATATGATGTATGTGAAGCGCATCTAAGTGACAGAGGCACATCCAGACACAATCTGGCATTGTTATTAAGGAAAACTCTGTCTGCTATGGTCATCCTACACATTGTTTAGAACGTCTCCCAGACTTACTTTCCATTCCTTGAACCATCCATAGAAGCATACTCAAGCTGACAGGTTGAGTCAGCTTTTTTTTTTTTTTTTAAAAAAGATTTATTTATTTATTTGTTTATCCCCCCCTTGCTGCTTGTGCTTGCTGTGTCCATTCGCTGTGTGTCTTCTCCGTGTCTGCTTATCTTCCCCTTGCTGTGAGGTCCCACTGCATCAGCCCCTCGCACCGCGCGGGCCGGCCTGCCCTCACAAGGAGGTCCTGGAAGGGGACCCGGGGCCTCACACATGGTAAACGGGGGCTCTATCGACTGAGCCACTCCCGCTTCCCATTGAGTCAGCTTTTTGATTATTGACTTGGCTCAGTCTTCTTTCAATTCTCTGTGCTCTTGCTGCCAACTTGTAGAGGATGAACAGAGAACATTTTGTGGACTGATGTTCATAAGAAGGCCCCTTTCTGAGCATCTTGGGGATATCAGCATCACTATGACTTAATTCCAGAGCCATAAGTGTGAGAGTTTTCTGACTGGAATATTAGGTACAAGGGTTAACATTTCTGAAGTTGGATTTGTGGGAAGATGGTGGAGGAGGGAGCTCCAAGACTCACTCCTTCCACCAAAACAACTGTTAAATGGGCAGAAACTGTCTGAAACAACTATTTTGAAACTCTGGATGCCAGAACATTGTCCAGTATCCAGGGAAAAGAAGGAGGAAGAGGCTGATAAATTAGGTAAAGAACAGTAAATTGGGTGGCTACCAACACACATCCATCACTCCTGTGGCAGGCTGCCATGGGGTCCAGCCCCTGGTGATAGAAAGGGGCATAAAAATCCTCTTCCCCAAGACCTGGGCTGGGCATGGCTGATTACTGATCATAGATTTTGATTAGTGATTTTGGATTACTGGGGACCCAGCTCTGAGAGAGGCCACTGTTTCAACCTGCCACAGACAAAGGCAGCAGTGGCCATTGTTTTAACCCACCGTGGCCAGGGCAGAAGAGACTTAAAGATGCTATACTTCCTCAGGGATGTGGGGCACAGTTAGTTGAAGGAATGCATCTGCTGGGTAGGCCAAGAAAGTTCAGCTTTGGGGACCTGAAGTAGAAGCTCCTGGTGCCCTTCCTGATTCCCTTCCCAGGGCATTTTGAAGCTGGTCTGCCCCTGATTCATGGGTCCTGGACCTATTTCATCTGGGAAAGACTGACTTGGGAAAGTCCTCTCAAATGTGCCCTTCCTCCCAGAATTTTCCTTCCAAGCAAAAGCAGCTTGAGACAAAAGAAGTATAAGAAACCACAGAGGCAGACAGTCTGGGGCAAAGGCTTTCTAGCTTCAAACACCTGGGAGAGGGAGGTCTGCCTCCTGGGAAATGGAGGGGGCAACCAAATACTTGTAAATAGGGGAACTCAGAAACAACTAACAAGCAAAAGTCCAAGACTAGACACAGACCCAGAAAGACAGGGAAGACCTGCACACTGCATTTGCCTTGGGAAGACCACCTGATAGGAGGGCTGAAGCTCAAGAAAATCTTTGCCTTATTACCAGCTGTTTACAAAATCAAGAGCTAGACATCTCAGGGAATAAATCCCAGAGTTAACATTTTATAATGTTAAAATGTACAGTGTGCAGCAAGAGTATAAGACAAAGAAACAGGAAATGAACCATCCAAAGAAAAAGTATAAAATCCAGAAAACATCAATGAAGAAGACCAGAATATGGACATACTGAACAAAGCTTTCAAAAAAATGGTCTTAACAATGCTCAAGGAAGTAAAGGAAAATACAGAGAAAGAACTAAAAGCTATCATGAAAACAATGAATGGGCAATATGAGAATCTTAGTAAAGAGATAGAAATTTTAAAAAGGAACTGAACAGAACTATTGCAGTTGAAGACCACAATAACTGAAAAAAAAAAATGCCCAGGAGTGTTTCAAGAGCAGATTGGAGTTGGCAGAAGAAAGAATCAGTGAACTTGAAGACAAGATACTTGAAATGAGTCAGGCTGAAGAACATAAAGAAAAAAGAAATATTAAAAGTGAAAAATAGCCTAAGACAGCTATGGAACACCATCAAGGGCACCAATATACACATTATGGGAGTCCCAGATGGAGAAGAAAGAGAAAAAGGGACAGAAGAAATAGTCAAAGAAATAATAACAGAGAATTCCCCAAACATAGCAAATGATGTGACTATGCACATCCAAGAAGCTCAGAGAACACCTAATAGGATAAACATGAAGAAAAATTTACTCAGTCAAATATTGGTTACACTATTGAATGCAAAGGACAAGGAGAGAGTTCTGAAAGCTGCAAGAGAAAAGCAATGTGTTACATACAAAGGAGTCCCAATTAGATTGTGTGCCAATTTCTTATTAGAAACCACGGAGGCAAGAAGGCAGTGGGTTGAAATACTTAAAGTGCTGAAAGGAAACAAATGCCAACCAAGAATTTTATATTCAGCAAGACTTTTTAAAAATGAGGTTGAAATTAATACATCCCCAGATAAACAAAAGCTGAAGAAGTTCACCACTAGATCTGCCTAGAAGCAATGCTAAAGGCAGTTTTTTAAACTGAAAGGAAAGGACACTTGACAGTAGTTCAAAGCAGCATAAAGAAATAAAGAACTGTGGTAAAGGTAATCATTTGAGTAATTATAGATACCAGTTTTGTTGTAGTGTATTGTTTGGTATGTAACTCCACTTCTTACTTCCTACAGATGCTAAAATGCAAATTCATAAAAAGTAATGATAAATCTAGGTTTTGGACATACAGTGTAAAAAGATATAAGTGGTAACAAGTACCAAAAAAAAAAAAAAAAAAAAAGGTGGGGGGACAGAGAGGTATAGGAAAAGTATATGTATATGCTATTGAAGTTAAGTATCAACCCAAATATAATTCTAATATATTTACGATGTTAAATTTTAACCCCATGGTAATCACAAGGAAAGTAGATGAAAAATATATGCAGATAGAAAATAGAAGACACTCAATATGGTAAAACACAAAAAAATCAAATGAATATAAAAGTAAGCATTAACAGAAGAATTGAGGGACAAAAAAGGTATAAAACAGACAAAGGGTAAATAGCAAAATGGCAGAAGAAAGTCCTAAGTTATCAGTAGTGATTTCAAATATAAATGGATTAAACTCTGCAATAAAAAGGCAGAGTATGACATAATGGATAAAGGGGGGGAAGTATGATCCAATTATATGCTGTCTGTGAGAGATTTGCCTTAAATTCAAAGATTAAAGTAGGTTGAAAGTGAAAGGATGGAAAAAATACAGCATGCAAGTAGTAAACAAAAGACAGATGAGGTGGCTATACTAGTATTAGATAAGATAGACTTTAAGTAGTCAAAAACAGTTAGTAGGGACAAAGATGGTCATTATATACTGATAAAGGGGACAATTCAACAAGAAGATGTAACAATTGAAATATATATGAAAAAAATATATAGGCACATATATATATGCAGAGCCCAAAAATATATTAAGCAAATACTGACAGATTTGTAGAGAGTAATTGATAGTTCCACATTAATAGTAGGAGATTTTAATATACCACTTGCAATAATGGATAGAACATCTAGTCAGAAGATCAATAAAGAAATACAAGACTTGAACGATATTCTAAACCAACTAGCAAAGATACATAGAACACTACACTGAACAAAATCAGAATACACATTCTTCTCAGGTGCACATGGATCATTATCCAGGATAGACCATATGTTAGGACACAAAACAAGTTTCAATAAATTAAAAAACATTGAAATCATACAATGTATATTCTCTGACCATAATAGGATGAACGTTGAAATCAATGAAAGAGAGAGAAATGAAAAACACAAATATGTGGAAATTTAACAACATTCTCTTAAACAACCAATGGATTAAATAGGAAATTATGAGCTGTGTTGCTTTGAGTCTTTTGTGGACCCCAGAAAATTATGTTCTTAAATCTAACCTATTGTGAACCTTTGATTAGATTATTTTTGTTGACCATTTGATTAGACTGCTCCACTAGAGAATAGCTCAGGGTGGGTCTTAATCCTCTTAATGGAGACCTTTATGAATTGAGGAATAAAAACTGCAGACACAGAGAAAAGCTATAGCAACAGAGTGAAGCCTCCAGAAGTTGAAATCAATGAGTCTGGGAGAGAAAGAACCCATAGACAGAGCAGCCCAAAGCTGAAACAACAAGGCCCGGAGTACTGGGGAGAGATGAGCAGACACTGCCATTTGCCTGATGGCCTGCAGTGATCTCAGAGAGGAAGTGAGCCTGGAGGAGAAGGCAGAGACCAGCGGAACCACCGTTGTGCCTTGCCACATGGCAGGAGTCCAGGATCGCCAGAAGCTGACCTTTGGGGAGAGTTTTGCCTGATGCTTTGATTTGTATAGCCTTGGAACTGTATGCTTTTAATAAATCCCATTGTAGAAGCCAGCTCACTTCTGGTATGTTGCTTTGGCAGCATTTAGCAAACTAAAACACAAGTGAAATTAGGAAATATCTTGAGGTGAAAGAAAATGAAAATACAACATACCAAAACTTATGGGATGCAGTGAAGGCAGTGTAGAGAGGGAAATTTATAGCTCTAAATGCTTACATTAAAAAAGAAGAAAGACTTCAAATCAGAGACCTAATTTCAAAACTGGAAGACATGAAAAAGAAGAGCAAAGTAAACCCAAAGTGAGCAGAAAGAAGGAAATAACAAAGATTAGAGCAGAAATAAATTAAGAGAAAACAATAATAATAACAACAACAACAACAGAAAGAATCAACAAAATCAAATGTTGGCTCTTTGAAAAATCAATGAAATTGACAAACTTTTAGCTAGACTGACAAAAAAAGAAAAAAGAAATGAAAAAGAAAGTGAGAGAGAGGGAGGGAGGGTACAATGAAAATCAGAAATGAAAAGGGGGACATTACTACCGATCCTGCTGAAATAAAAAGGACACTAAGAGGACACAATGAACTGTATGCTAATAGATGAAATGGACAAATTCTTAGAAAGACACAAACTACCCACATGGACTCGAGAAGAAATAGAAGATCTCAACAAACAAATTATTAGTAAAGAAATTGAGTCAGTAATAAAAAACCCCAAACAAAGAAAAGCCCAGGACCAGATGCTTCACAGGAGAATTCTACCAAACATTCCAAGAATACTTAACTTCAATTCTGCTCAAACTCTTTCAAAAAATTGAAAAGGAGTAAACACTCCCTAATTCATTCTATGAGGCCAACTTACCCTCATACCAAAGCCAGATAAAGATAACCACAAGAAAAGAAAACTACAGACCAATATCTTTTATAGATATAGATGCAAAAATCCTCAACAAAATACTAGCAAACAAAACACAGCAGCATATTTATAGAATTATACACCATGATCAAGTGTGATTTATCCCTGGTATGCAAGGTTGGCTGAACATTTTAAAAAATCAATGTAATACACCACATTAACAGAATGAAAGGAAAAAAACAAAACAAAACACAATCATCTCAATTGTTGCAGAAAAGGCATTTGACAAAATCCAGCACCCTTCTTGGTAAAAACACTAAGAACACTAGGAATAGAAGGAAACTTCCTCAACAAAATAAAGGGCATATATGAAAAGCCCACAGATAACATCCTACTTAATGGTGAAAGACTGAAAGCTTCCCCTCTAAGATCAGGAATAAGACAAAGATGTCCACTGTCACCACTGTTATTCAACATTGTACTGGAAGTTCTTGCCAGAGCAATTAGGCAAGAAAAAGAAATAAAAGGCACCCAAATCAGAAAGGAAGAAGTAAAAATTTCCCTATTTGCAGATGATATGATCCTATATACAGAAAATCCTGAAAAATCCACAACAAAGCTCCTAGAGCTAATAAGTGAATTCAACAAAGTGGTGGGGTACAAGATCAACACCCCAAAATCAGCAGTGTTTATATACACATGCAATGAAAAATCAGAAGTAAAAATCAAGGAAAAAAATCCACTCACAATAGTAACTAAAATAATCAAATATCTAGGGATAAATCTAACCAAAGATGTAAAGGACACAGAAAACTGCAAAGCATTCTAATAAGAAATCAAATACTTAAATAAATGAAAGGATGTTCCATGTTCATGGATTGGAAGACTAAATATCATTAAGATGTCAGTTCTACTGAAGGCAATTTATAGATTAAATGCAATCCCAATCAAAATTCCAACAACCTTTTTTGCAGAAATGGAAAAGCCAATCATCAAATTTATATGGAAGGGTAAGGGGCCTCAAACAGTTAAAGCCATCTTGAAAAAGAAGAATGAAATTGGGGGACTCACACTTCCTGATACTAAACTTCTTACAAAGCCACAAAACAGCACAAGGACAGGCATATAGACCAACGGACTCCAATTGAGAGCTCAGAATACAGCCCTCACATTTATGGCCAATTAATTTTTAACAAGGGGGCAAAGACCACTCAACTGGGATAGAATAGTCTCTTTAACACATGGTGCCGGGAAAACTGGATCTCCATTTGCAAAAAAAGAAGGAGGATCCCTACCTCACACCTTATACAAAAATCAACACAAAATGAATCAAAGACCTAAATATAAGAGCCAGAATTACCATGCTCCTAGAATAAAATATAAGGATGAATCTTCAGGATGTTGTGTTAGGCAATGGTTTCTTAGACTTTACACCTAAAGCACAAGCAACAAAAGAAAAAAGAGATTAAAAGGACCACATAAAAATTAAAAATTATTTTGTGCCTCAAAGGACTTTATCATGAAAGTAAAATGACAACCTCCAAAATGGGAGAAAATATTTAGAAATCATATATCCAATAATGGTTTAATATCCAGAATATATAAAGAAATTCTTCAACTTAATAAAAAGACAACCAACACAATTAAAAAGTGGGCAAAGTATTTGAATAGACATCTCTCCAAAGAAGATATACAGATGGCCAAAAAGCACACAAAAAGATGTTCACATCATTAGCCATCAGGGAAATGCAAATCAAAATCACAATGAGATACAATTTCACACCCATTTTTATTTAAAAAGCGGAAAAAACAAGAGTTGGAGAGGATATGGGGAAATAGGAACACTCATTCATTACTGGTGTCAATGTAAAATGGTGCAGTTGCTGTGGAAGACAGTTTAGCAGTTCCTCAGAGAGCTAAGTATAGAACTACCATATGTCCTGGCCATCCCACTACTAGGTATACACCCAAAATAACTGAAAGCAGGGTCTCCAACAAATATTTGCACACCAGTGTCTATAGTGGGATTTTATTCACAATTGCCAAAAGATGGAAGTAACACAAGTGCCCATCAACTGATGAATGGATAAATAAAATTTGGTATATACATACAATGGAATATTGTTCAGCCATAAAAATGAATGAGACAGCATGGATGAACCTTGAAAACATCATGTTGCATGAAATAAGCAGACACAAAAGAACAAATCTGGTATGATTTCACTGATTTGAAATCATTAGAATAAGCACACTCATAGAGTCAGAATCTAGAATATAGGTTACCAGGGCATGGGGTGGGAATAGCGAATGGGAAGTTAAGGCTTAAAATGTACAGGGTTCCTTTTTGGAATGATGGAAATGTTTTGGTAATGGATGGTGGTGATGGTAGCACAACATTGTGAACATAATTAACAGCACTGAAATATATACTAAATGTGATTAAAAGGGGAAATGTTAGATTGTATATATGGTAACAGAATAAATTTTTTAAAAAAAAATCCATGGAACTACACTACACAAGCAGTAAACCCTAAGTTAAACCATGGACTATAGGGAAGCGGGAGTGGCTCAGTCCATAGAGCCCCCGTTTACCATGTGTGAGGCCCCAGATTCGCTTCCCGGGGCCTCCTTGTGAGGGCAGGCCGGCCCGCGCGGCGCGAGGGGCTGATGCAGCGGGACCTCACAGCGAGGAGAAGATAAGTAGACACGGAGAAGACACACAGCAAGCACAAACAGCAAAGGGGGGATAAATAAATAAATAAATCTTTAAAAAACAAACAAACCATGGACTATAGTTAATAATAAAATTATAAAAATGTGCTGTTATCAATTGTAACAAATGTTCCACACCAAAGCAAGGTATTAATAATAGGGTGGTATATCGAGATCCTGTATTTTATGCATGATTATTTTGAAAACCCACAACTTCTCTAATAAAGAAAAAATTTTCTAAAGTCAATTGTTTCCAGCCAGTATGGGCTATTCACAAGGAAAGATGTTGGAGCAGAAATCAACTTCTAGAACAATTTGGAGTTTATAAAAAATTGAAACAGTATTCTCTAAATAGTGTCATTTTTTTTTCTTGAATTCTTTACTTCTGTGGACTTGGAGTTATTCATCCTAAATGTCTCATACTGTTCAATTTTAAGTAGGTAACTGTCAGTGTTGAAGTCTTGTTGCCCAAATTTGGGATTATAAAGACTATATTCTGGATATCAGCAAAAAGGGCATGGAAAGGAGCTCTGAAAAATCTCTCTCCATAAAAACAAAGAGGAAGTAAGCAAAATTTGTTGGAATCCAACTTTTTCAGGACTCTGGAAATTCACCAAAGGTTTACAGCAATCTTGGGAGTATTTATTGGAGAAAACAAAACAGTGGGCTTTGTGACATTTAATTTGCTCTATTTCCATTCCTTTCTCTTCAACTTTGCAGTATTCTTAAAAACCAACAGCTTCTAGAGTGTCCAGGGGAAGGTAGGGATATGTTGGAGTCATCTTTGTGGGGGTTGTATTATTTTTGTAACTGTCCTGTAAGTTTGAAAGTATTTCAAAATAAAAAGTTAAAGAAAAGAACATAACAGCTCACAATCATAATGAAAACAAGCAGCCTGGCAGCCACCAGAAGTGACAGAACAAGGTTGGAACTACTTCAAAGCCTCATTCCTAGAGAATTACCATTATTTGACCTGTCTGGTGGTTCTCTGGCAGATCTCACTTGCAAAGCTTTATTTTACCCAACTCAGAGCTTGTCCAGTGCAAAAAGCCTTTCTCAAGGGCCATCTTTTTATTGTTTAAATACATGACTACCTGATGTGGTGGATAATAGTTGGAGAAAGCACTAGGCTAACCAAAAAGCACAAATGGAAAATCTGTGCAATGAGATATCCATAGAAGCTTTGAAAATGTCTAACATGTTCCTGGAACTCTAAAATGACACATGCATATATAGAGTTGTGTGTATGCCCAGGGCTGTGCACATGCTCAGGAAAGAGCTGAGGTTGCTGTAAGCTCTGATCTCCTCCTAACCTTGAGGATCTGAAACAGCAGGAAGTGAAGGCTAAGGCAGAGTTGCCAACTGTCTAGCTGAGTATTGAAAGTGTACCACAACATGCACATAGAGACTCTTGGCAAAGACTGAGACAGCTATTGGTTCCAGGCAAGTAAGGACATCTCTGTCCAATCATTAACTTACCGCTAAGCTAACTGAGCAAAGAATTCAGTGGCCACACATTACAGAACATGGACTTCACAGAATTAGTTCAGAAAAGTCACAAAACAAACAACGACAGGCAACAACAACAGCAAACCCTGAATAGGGGAAAATATCTGATTTCCAGAGTTTCCACATTATATTATTTAAAATGTATACTTTTCAACAACAAAAGACATACAAAGAAACAAGAAAGTATGGTGCATACAAGGAAAAAAGCAATCAATAGAAATTGTCCCTGTAAAAGCCCAGCCATTGGGCTTACTAGACAAAGACTTTAAATCAGCTATTTTAAATATGTCCAAATAAATAAGGAAAACCATGTCCAAAAACTGAAGAAAAGTATGAGAACTATGTCTCACCAAATAGAGAATATCAATGTAGAGGTGGAATTATTTTAAAAATTAGAAATACTGGAGTTGAAAAGTACAATAACTGAAATGAAAAAATTTATTAGAGGAGCTCAATAGCATATCTGAGCCGGCAGAATAAAGAAGATAGATCCATTGAGATTATCCAATATGAAGAAAAGAAGTACAAAAGAATGAGGAGAAATTTTAAAAATTGAAGAGAAATGAACAGAGCCTCAAAGACCTGTGGGACACCATCAAGCACACTAACATACACATCATAGGAGTCCTAGTAGGAGAAGAGAGAGAGAAAGGGGCAGAAAGAATAGTAGAAGAAATAATGATTGAAAACTTCCCAAATTATTTGAAAGACATTAATCTGCATATCCAAGCAGCTCAATGACCTCTAACTAGAATAAACTGAAAGAGATGTATGCATTGATCCACCATGATCAAACTGTCAAAAGTCAAAGGGAAAGAATCTTGAAAGCAGGAAGAGAGAAGCACCTCATCACATACAAGGGATCCTCAATTAGATGAACATCTGATTTCTTATCAGAAATCATAGAGGTCCAAAGGTGGTAGGATGACATTTTCAAAGTACTGAAATAAAAAGACTACCAACCAAGAATTCCATATTAAACAAAACTATCTTTCAAAAATGAAAGTGAAAATAAGACATTCCTAGATAAGTATAACCTGAAAAAAATCTGTTTTTTTTTTTTAAAGATTTATTTATTTTTTATTTATTCATCCCCCCCCTCCCCCGCGCTGCCCGTGCTGCCCGTGCTGCCGTGTCCATTCGCTGCGCGTCTTCTCTGTGTCTGCTCTGTGTCTGCTCATCTCCCCCTTGCTGTGAGGTCCCGCCGCATCAGCCCACGGCGCCGTGCGAGCCGGCCTGCCCTCACAAGGAGGCGCCGAAAGCGAACCGGGGCCT
>JAQZBX010060764.1:0-17247 GCA_029593785.1 Cabassous unicinctus
ATCTCTTGGCCTTTGGGACCCTCTCTTTTTCTGTAGGCGATCCTGGAGTCCTCTCGCAGGTGGCAGGATAAAAGGGCAGCTCTCTTTTTCCGTGTGTCTCTGCATGTTTCTCCTGTTTATAAAGGGCTCCAGCAAGAGGGCTGAGACCCACCCTGGGTCATGCTTCACTGAAGTACTCCAGTCAAAGGCCCTCAACTGAACTCAATCCAATCTAAGGTTCCCACACCCTCAGGAATGGATTAACTCCAAGAACATAATCTTTCCTGGGATTCACGAAAAACTTCAAACTGTCACAGAGACCCATCCAAAAATCATCATCATCATCTTCTTCCAAAAGGAAAGGAGATTAGCAACTCTTGTAGGGTTAACTCAAAGAAAGATATGCCTAAATATCATGGTGTCAAGATACAATTTCCTTTATTTTGCAGATCTCAACATGAGTGAACAGTCTTCCATATGAGATGATATAAAACTCAGGGGCTAGAAGAATGATGTGTGCTTCTGATTGTTTTATGTGGTGTGGGGAAGCATCTGAATTCTGAACAGATTTCCTTCTGGTTCCCCTGATTCTCGTAGAGCAGATGGCTCATATGATCTCAAAACCTACTTGAATTAAGTAGTTTGAAATTCAACCCAAAGCTTGTGCTGTTTAGACATTTATGCATTTCTAATAATTCAAAACAGAGGTCTAAAGATTCATATGGCTTTGTTAATTTGATCCATGTGCATTCTGGAATTTTATTACTATTATTTTAAATTTTATTTTATTTTTATTTTTAAAGAAACTTTAGATTACATAACGGAACTTGTTTTTAAAAGGATAAAAATCCTAACCCTGAAAAATCAGAATTAGGGTAAAATATTCTGGTGATATTTCTCCTCTTCTCTCTTTCTCCATCCTCCTGTGCACAGAACTCCATGTTGATTTTCTTTTCTTGTAAGTCCCAATATAACTTAAGATCTATAGGTAAGACTAAAAGCTAAAACAAAACAAAACAAAACAAAACAAAAAAACAACAGAAAACAACAGGGCATGGTCCTAAAAACCTGCTCAAAAGAGGTAAAGTAAATTCCTCCCTGTTACAAGAAGGAAAACTAGCCCAGAGGTTAATAACTTGGGATCTGGAGTTAGAGAGACCCAAAAGTGACCCTTTTTCTACCTTCTACTAACTGTGTAATCTTTGACCAGTGACCCATTGAGTCTGTTTCTTCATCTGACAAATATGGCTAAAAAGATTATTTACCCCTGATAGGGTTCTTTTTTTAAAATTTTAATTTAGTGATAGGGTTCTTATGAGGAATAAATTGACACCAATCACTTTACCAAGTGCCAGAAACATAGTAGCATCTTAGCGAATGTAGGTGATCATAAGCTGGAGGTGGAAGAAGCATGGATGTATGGAAAGCAAAAGAGGTGGAGGTCAGTAGGGAGGTCAACTGCTTCAGTCAGTGTAGTGCCTTACAGAAGCAAAAGTGTATCTCACACACACCATATGTCCATGGGGTTGGCTGGGGCTTCTCACTCAGGGCCACAAGCTGACAGTGGGCCTACCTCAACTCATACATCTGAAATCTCCACGTCAAAGGCAAAGGAATATAGCACAATACAATACAGTGCTTCAAGCTTCCATCAAGAGGAGATTCACATCACTTCTGTACACATTTCATTGGCCAAAGACAATGATATGGCCAAGCCCAACTTCTGAAGGTTATCTTGAAGAAGGGCACTGGAAATATTCAATCAATGGCCCTAACAACTGCCACACAAACCCAGGCACATGTGCACTCCTTCTCCACTTGATGTTTTAACTTCAGGTTACCATTTTTCCTGAGGCCAAACATTATTTGATTTAAAAGTAATGCTTAAAAGGAAAACAAAATTTGGAAATCAGTAAAGCTGCAGAGCTGCCTTTAATCTTACTTGCTCTTTCTTGCCTGGGCAACATTTTCAATTTGAACACTAACCAGCATCGAGGATTACAGAAGTGTCCCAGGATATATATATATATATTCCATTTACATCTACTGTATCTCTGATACACTAATCTTCATCAATCTCTTATTTTGGAAAGCCATTCCCGGGTCCATTCTCTTATCACAGTAAGCAATTTCCTGTGTCCAATTCCTGCTGTGCGACCAGGAGGTACTTTTGTTTCTATGAATTAAATATAGTAACATATATATGTTACTAGGCACTGCAATATCTAAGAGAGATTGGAAGATTTTAATGGAATAATATGAATTAATATTTGCTAATGTGACTTGACCACTTAGTGTTTATCAGGGACTTTTATAAGAATTTTATACATATTATTTTATTTAATTTGCTCAACACTCACCTGAAAAAGACATTACTATTATGCACATTTTATTTCAGTTAAGTTCATTGAGATATACTGGTGCTAAATATCTTCCTAACCATCTCAAAAGTAACAACTAGGGAAACCAAAATTCCACTGCATAGCTCTGTGATCTAAGATTCTGGGTTTTAATCCTTTATATTTTATCACTCTTGTTTAAGAGGGCTATTAGAGAATAATCATATATTTCATCATCCAAACTGGGATTCTTGTGAGTAAAAGGGGGCATTTTAATAGTTATACTAGGGCAAAGGTATAAACAGGGGCTGTCTTGACTAAATCTGGAGGTATTTTTCATCCTGGGTAAATGACACATAGTCATTTATAAGTATGCATTGGATCCATTTCACTTTATCTCTTTCTGCTGGATTATGTGAGTCACCAAGGAGAGTCGCCATCCCAAGCGAGGTGATTCCTTGTACAAAACCATCATCAGGGGCCCGTAAATATCCAGAAGGAACCACCCCATCCATGCTCATCAGAAAGAAAAGGCTCACTCAGGTTGGCCTACTGTAGCTTAATGCTGTTTTTGGAAAGACTAAGATGGGAATTCTCAAAACATCTGCATTTAGTATGTCTCCAAGCTAAACCCTGATTGCCTATTGGTAATTCCCTTTAGAAGGTATTCCGCTGGTTAGAATAAAATCATTAAATTCAAGCTCATAGCAAGATCAAGTCATTGAACCTGTTTTTTTTCTTTTTTTTTAAGAGACTAGATAACATAAACTCTAACTAGAGGGTTTTCTTCGTCAGTTTAAAGCCATGCCCTTGAGACATTTTCATGAAGCGAATGATCCCTACAGGCCCATTTCCTTACCCGACACTTTGGGGGGCAAGCACCAGCACGTGAAGGACACAATCTCAGAAATCCCTAGGCTTTGAACGAAGTCCTTTTCAGAATTCACTTTTTGCGTCCTGTATTTAAGTTTTACCCAAAGATGCGGATGAAAGATATAAAGAGACATGGGGTGATAGAGAGGGTTTGCATTCTCCTTTTCCTCTGTCTTAGACCCATTAATAGCTTTCCATTATTACACAACAAGAACTGATATATCGTCTTGTCTCCTCATAGCCTGAAACTTAGTCTATCCACCTCCTCATCCACAAAATGGAAAGTCATAGGAAAGTAGTTTACTTTTCACCAACACTGAAAAAAATAATGAGAAGAGATTGAAGCAATAAAGAGCGACCAGAGATAAGGTGAACAAAAGCCATTTTTTTTCATATACAGAAAAATACACATTATGTAGGAAACGAACTGGGGAAGGGAAAGGAGTGATGGATTATTTTATACAAAAATATCACCTCCTAGAGTCTATTTCAACCCCTTTCCTTCCATATTTATCCAAAAATGTTGTTTTAGACTGTATTGCTTCCTTTTCCCCCAATTGCTTTCTCAATGTGTTCTTTACTTGAGTTATACATTACTAGTAGAGAATAAATGGTTCAGCTCTTTCATGTAATGTGTTAGTAATAAGTTTAGTAAGTACACCCTGTCAGTAAGAAATAAGATCAGAACAAGAAAGAGGAAACATAACTGTACCTAAAATGTTTCAGAGCACAGTTGTGATCTATATTGCTTACAAGCAAAATATAGCAAAACAAAATAAACCCATTTGTGAAAAGTGAGATTATAGTAAATAATATGAAAGAGAGAAATTAAAATGATTACATTAATTAAAGGGTTTAGGAAATATTGTGCTGTCATTATACATCGTGAGGAAGAATAATAAATATCAGAGTCCATAATATCCTTTTAAATTTTTTAAAAATGCAGGATACAAAATATTACCTACAGAATAATGTAAATTGTATGGTCAACACCTAACACAATCCCTGGAACATAGTACGAAATCAATGACCATGCAGAGAATAAATGTTTAAAAAATTATGTATGTGCTATGTTGTGTGTGGATACAAAGAAAACACCAAAATGACATACACTAAATGTAAACGGTAATAAAGTTAGAAGTGACTTTTCTTCTTTGAATTTTTTTTTTGTGTTTTTCAAGTTTTCTATAACTTGAATAATATAAATATATTATTGAAGTCATTATTATAAGTATTTGTAAGCCTTCCAGCCCCCAAAATTGAATTTGTTATTCAGGAAAAGGGCTAACTCCTGTCTCTCATGTTTTGAATTTGTCACACCCCCAAATATGTCCCCTTTATTTTCATGAATATCCATTTTCATGACATCAGAAAAAAAGGAATTGGCTCCAAAAAGAAGGCCCAATCGACTTTACAGGAAAAATAAATTAAAAAAGAAAGTTGAGCAAACTATTCTAGGAGGCAACCTCTTCTTCGGGATTTCAAGCATTTCATGGCTTTAAATTCAACTTGGAATTTTCCATCATGAACCAGAGAAAATGCGTGAATTAGATCACTGATCCCCAAAGGTCCCTCCTTTGACCCATACAATCTGTGACAAAAATATTTTAGTCTATGCTAAAAGAGGAGAAAAGGGGATTTTAAAACTAAAGCTAAATTTTAAAAATGTTTTTGTTTGTTTTATTCTGAGATTATGGCTTTCCTACTTTTGGGGGCATGTAAGCATAATTTATTTTAGGGCATGTTGGTGATTTTGTAAAATGTCTGAATCTGCTAAAGTAAACGGAATAGCCTTTCTGTATTGTATCATGATCACATTTTTTTTTTTTTTTATTTCTCTTGTCTTGAAATCACTGGATTGATACCAAGTTTCTTATTTTTGAAAGTATCACAAAGTTGAAGAGTTACGCTTTCGGGAAAAAGTCTAAGAACCCAGTGGTTTGAGAAACAAAAAATGGTGAATTATTTACGTGATGGGATAAGAATTATTACAAGAATTTCCCTGAAATTCTACCTGCTCCAGAGAATTATGGCTTTTTTGGTTTGTTTGCCAGTTTTATTTTCCTACTCTAACCTTCCCTCTCTAAAGGTTCTGCCTTTGCCAGACAGGTTCATTAGAGGTTCCGCAAGGTGTAATCTGGAGGAAAGGAGAAGGGAAAGGAAAATTAAGAATATTTCTGGAGGAAGGATTTGTGAGAATTTTGCAGGAGAGGGAAGAATAAATGATCTTGAAGGATACAAATAAGAATGGAAAGGTAACTTTTAAAAGAAACGTTCAAAATACCAGTAAAGAACCTGATATTACATTTTGGTTACAAGACTCACTTATTATTTTCATTGCATACCCTCCTGAGATTGAACCGCTTGGCTCATTACTTTCTTAGGGTTATCTTTGGCTTTGGAAAAGAGAGGGGCCAACATCCAATTTGTGCCTAGTCTCATTCTTTAAAAACCCAAATCTTAGTATTTTGATGCCATTCTCTGCATGCTACTTAATCTTTCTTGACAAGAAAGATAAAGAGAGCATCCAGGAAGAGGACAATTATTTAACGACATTTATCTACACAACCAGAAAATAATAGTCATAGGTACTTAAATACATTTCTTAATGTGTATTCTGCTCATATATCCTGCATAAATTAAGAAGTGGTGGAGGCAAAGTTTACACGGATAACGTTGCTAAATTTCAGTAACAAACTTCAAAGGTCTAGCCAGACATTGTCCAGGATTAGTGAGGCCTCACTCTCTTGCTAACCCATGCATCTTCTCCACCAATTCACCTTGACTGTTTTCTCTGAACTGCATCCAGAGTTTTTGACTCCAACCTTGAGGGTCTTGCCACAGAATGTTTTGTGCCTTGTCCTTCTCTACTCCAAGAACAAATTCAGGCAAGCGCCCCTCATTTCTCAACTGGATTCCTCTCCCCTTCTAATTGGTCTCCCTTGACCTGCTTTCCCAAAAATAACTTTTTAAAAAAATCTTGGCTTCCACTCTAGATTAATGTACAAGCATATTAGTAGGACAGTAAACATCCTTTCAAAAACCAGCCTCAGCCTGCTTTCTAATACCATCTGTAAGCATTCCTCCATGCAGCTCCAGTTCTCTTCATACTAAACCACTCCCCATTTCCCAAACGTACCCTGCACTGCCACATGGCTCTGTCTTTGCCCATGCCATTCCCCCGGCCTGGAATACTAACTCTCTTTTCTGCTTGGGAATCTCTTTACCTTCAAGGTCTAGATGAAACACCAGCTCCTTCCTGCAGGTTTCCTGCCCAGGGCAGTGCTGGCTGTCCCCTCTCCTACACTTCAATAATAGTGATAATCACTCTGCTGTTGCATCTCTCCGCAGCATTGAATGAAAAAGTGTTGTTTTTTCTTTTTTATTCTCTTCCTCCATCTCATCAAAATCTACTCTAGAGCCTTGCTATCCAAAGTCTGCTTCCACAGAGCAGCGGAATCAGCATTATCTGTGAGTGTGTTCGTAAGGAAACTCAGAGGCCCCAGCCGGGACCGACTGACTTACAGTCTCTGGGGCATCCTAGGAATCTGTGCATCCACACGCTTTCCAGGAGGATGCTTAGACACACTAGAGTAAAACAAGCTCTCGGTTCACCCTGCACCCATGTCATGGACAGAATCATGTCTCCCGTGAAGATGTAGGTGTAACCTCATTTGTGAACAGGATCCCTGAAAGTGTTATTAGTTAAGGTGAGGTCAGACGGAATCAGGGTGGGCCTTCATCCAATATGACTGGAGACCTTAGAGCAGAGGACATTTGGACATGGTAGTAGGGGACAGACAGGCAGCCACTGGCGGGGCGGGGACTGCCACCCCCGAACACTGCAGACTTCAGAGGAAGCGTGGACCTGCTGGCACTTGATTCTGATCTTCTAGCCTGCAACACTCTGGAGACAATAAATTCAGCAGCCCTGGCAGACCAAGAGAGCCCCCACCGCCGAAACGTGGCACCCAGCAAGCCCTTGATAAACATGAAAATGAAATGAAAGGCTACTTTTTTTGGTCCTGTGCATCCTTTCCAAGCCTCACATGCAGTTCAATGACAGGTTCTCATCAGAATTAGTTTTGCCTTGCTTTTTTCTGTCAGTATTGACTGGAGCTTATTGACTTGGCCAGACACACGGCCCAGTGTGCACCACGGCTCTCGTCTGAGTCAGGGATCCCCATCGTACATTCCAGGCCTGTTCCTGTTGCAGAGACCTGCCGGTGCCAAGGAGAACACTTGCTAATGCTAATGGTATTTCTGGGCAGGGAGAAAATGCAGGCTGGACAAAAAAGGGACACTGTCCAGGAGAGGGAGAACATATGAATGTGAAAAAAAAAACTTCTGCCAAATATTTATCATCTCTGGGACTTTCAAATAGCTGTAAATCTGGAAGCCATCAGGGCCTTCCAAAACAAATTTGAGCTTATCACACATGCTGCAAAATAGAAGAGTTTTCATGCCAAGTCTGTGACGTTGCAAGAGAAAGACTCAAGAGAGGGGCTACTAGGCTGAACAACTGCCTATTTGATATGAAATGAGAGCCTTAGATGCTAACATTGGATCTTCCCAATCTAAAGGGACATTGAGATTTGAAGCAATTATTCTGGCAATTGAGTGGGGGATGAAAATCATTCCTTTTTGAAAAGAGACTCATGCCTTTCAATTAACAGTTTGCACTGACAAAAGACATCAGGGAACTGCTTGATTTGTCCAGCTTTTGTCTTCTACACCTAGGGTATGCGTCCCTTTCCCTGTCTCCCAAAAACACGCTTGCCAAGGCATTGCACTTGAAATGGGCATCACTTTTGCACAAAACCCATTTGCAGACCTGAATATGATTACAGTATGGTCATCTGAATAGTAGTCTGCTCAAAAAGTTTGGCACACACACACAGAGCAATGGCTATAGCTGCTCAGATGTACTATTTTTTCTTAGGTAGTATATCAGATAGGTAAAAATTATAGAAGATACTACAGAAAATGCCATATGTCTATCCTGCCACTTGCAACATAAAATATAACAAATACAATTGAATCTCCCTCTGTGGTCCTCCCTGAGTATAATCTCTCCCCCACTCCCACACAGGGGTGGTTACACTGCTGAACTTAGTATTTATCGTTCTATGCATATCTCTCATGTTTAACCACATATGCATACACCCTAGGAGAATAGACAGTATTTTCCCATATTCTAAAAGCGTACCTAAATGATATCATGCTCTATGTTTCCTTCTGCAAATTACTTTTGTAGTTGTTTAACATTTTGTTTTTGAAATTTATCCGTGCTGACACAGAGAGATCTAATTTATTCATTTTAACTGTAGCACCACATGCCACAGATTAATTTTTCTACAACTTATTTTCTATTCACCTATTGATGGGCTATTAGTGTTTGATTGTTTATGATTCTCACAACTTTTTCTTCAACACTGGTGAAATGAATGTTCTTATACGTGTCTCCTTCACATTTAGGGGTGAAATTGCGGAGTGAAAGGGTATGTGCATGTTAACTTCCTTTGGTGTTGCCAGATTGATCTCCAAAACAGTTATATCAATTTATACTCCCCCCAGGATCGCGTGGGAGTGCCCACTCTCCAGCATCCTTGCTAACATGGGGTACTGTCTCAGTTTTCCAGAGATGCTATAACAAATGGGTTGGCTTAAAATGCAAGCATTAATTGTCTTACAACGTTTAAGGCTAAAAGCCCAAAATCAAGATGTTGGCGAGGCCATCGTTTCTCCTGGAGTTGGAAGTGCTCTGTTGATGTCCATCTTCCATCACACGGTGATGACCTTGATCTCCTCCTGTGGCCCTCAAGGACTGATGCCTCTGAATTTCCTCTCTTCATAAGGTCTCCGGTAACACATAGGAAGACCCACCCTGATTATGTTGTGCACATCTAAACAGGACCTTCGAAGGTCCTATTCACAAACGTGTCTGCACCCTGATTCACCTTAACATATTCAAAGAAACTACTTACAAATGGGTTTGCACCCACTGGAGTATGAATTGGGCTTTGAACATATCTTCTGTGGGGTACATGATTCGATCTACCATAGGTATTGTCTGACTTGTTAAATTATCCAATCAAAAGGGTAGGAAATAAATGCTTTCCAGAGATGAATTTTCAGCAGCCCCAGCAAAGGACATTTGACTCTATTCTCAAAGGTGCCCCAGAATGGAGAGCATTCAGCAATCATACATATTAAGCAATATCTTTCTACCAGTTGCATTTAAGTGCATAACATTGTGTCTGGAACATGATGGACATTGAATCCATATTTTTTGAGTGGATTCATCTGAGATATTACAGATGACTCAGAAAACCAGGCAGGAAAAATACATGCAGGGAAAGCAGTGACTAGCCAGCATATGACTATACTTTGGAAAAGAGAATTATACACACACACAATACCAATACTCTTTCTTCACTTACCTTGGCAATATAACATGTTCCAGTGGAAACCCTTGTGGTTTTAACTTCCTCGCTTCACAGTCAATGAGCAAAAACCAATTCCATTCCTCACATTCTTCTCACTTGCTATTCAGCTGTCTCAATTCATTAATTTGCTCAATCAGCCCTCATCAATAACACTTCTCTCCACTGCATTCCTCTAACCAAAAGGCAAAGCAAGATCTGAATACTCAAAAGTGTGACTCTATGAAGAAACAAGAATGGTAGAAAAAACACTACTTGTATCCATGTCTTCCGGGGGATTAAAATAACCTCATATCAACATGTCTGCTACTGTCAAAGGTCATGACTAGAAGACATTTTCTCATTTTGCTGATATTATAGTCACTTGAAAAATTGAATTAAATCATTATAACATTTAGTCACTAGCAAATGACAATTCCGTGGAGGTTAGGTGTCAACAGGAGACTGTTTCCTACATTGGAAGATATCAGAAGCATTCCCTACAACGTGGGGCACATCTCAACTCAGATTTCACAAGCAGCACAAAGAAGCCTCTTCTCAGACTTGGGAAATTTGCCAGTCCATTGGGATTAAGTTAGGAAGCCAAAACAAGAGTGAGCAACTGTGCCTATGACTATCGAATTTTCTGGTGAACAGACAACCAACAAATGAAAAGAATTATGATCTTAGGGGCAACTTGAAATCCAAGGGGAGTCAAGCATTGTGCATGGACTCTTTGACCCTTTATCACTGAAAGATAATAGATGTAATCCATGGTGGGGGTGAGAACAAATAACACTCAAGAGAAGGCAATTTTATGAAGAATAAATGTCACGTTTTCACTGGGTAGAGGAGTTAATCTGCATTTCTATCGTTATTTTTAGAATGAGCCATCCGTACTGGTTGTGTCAAGGGAACATAATCTATTGCCTTCTTGCAACCTCATTTGTATGCTTCTACATAAAGGGGCGTGCACCAGTGGGACTTGGTCAGCTCAGCTCTAATATGTGGATGTATTTTTCTCTACTTTTGATTGACAGAAAAAAAGTCCTTCTTTTCAAACTGCAGTAGTTACAGAACATGTGATATTGTAGTTATATCCATGCTTCAAAAATAGTGAAGAGCCTGAATTTTGCAAGTTGAATTGAGGATTTTACTTCTAACCACCAGAGAGGAATGTTACTGCTTTAACTTTTGGGTCTCTTAAACCTTTCAACACAGAATAGAATAAAATGTTGTGTTTTGGGTAGACATTGTTTCACAGGTCAAGCTGAACACCATTATTCTGATATGTATTTCCATGCAATTATTGCTCCTATTGTTTGATGCCTTCTCAACCTTACGCAACACGAATAAAATCATACACAGTAAACTTTGCTATTTTAATGAGCGATAGCCATACAATTCTAAGTAAAATGAGCATGCCTGCTATATGAACACAGCTTCAAAGAATGTGTCTTCTACCTCTACCTCAAAACCAAATCGCCATGCCTAAATCTTTCCTATGTGGAAATTATGGAGCTACCACAAGTCTCTATTAACGAAAGAAAAACAACAAAAACAAAACAACAAAAATCACCTGCTACGTATATGCTCAAATCTTTCCTGTGAGTTGAAAATCCTAAGCCAGATCTATGTTTACCACCACTCTGACAAGTGCACTTATGAGTGAGTCATTTAATCATCAAATACCAAGTAATAATCATAATAATACTTGAGCTACTCCAAAATCTTGGTTATTAGAAAATAAACCATGACAAGCTTTCAGTAAAGCCTATGCTTGGTATGAACATCTGTAAATAGAGGAGAAAAGTCATTTTCTCCCCATTAAATTGGTTTAGAATCTCCCTCTTAACTTCATCTGACCTAAGAAAAACCAGTAATGTCTTGATGCTTAAAAATAAAATAAAATGAATGCATCAAATTCTCTGGGATAGGCTCATTAGCTCGGGATTTGACAGGTTGCTAAATGGTAGCTCAGTATGAAGAGCTACAAACACAGTATAATTAATTACCAAAACATGAATGGCTTGGGCTAAAGCTGGGGCAAGAAAGTGCTGACAGAACAAAAATTCTCATTCCACTGCTTTCCCTGCCTCTCCCAATTTACAGGAGAATAGGAAATCATGAACAATTGATACACTCCGTTAGCTGCTATCACAGAGAGTAAGTTTCCATGTGGCCTTAGGGGTATCTTACACAGTTTAACACTGAAAATAAAAGGTAATGTTCTTGGCAAAGAGCTAGGGGGATTAAATTTGGGAGGCTTGAAGCAGCCTTGAATTGTAGTCAATAAAAAAGAGACCAAATAGTAATTTTGTAATTTAACTGTGCTGGTTATGCCCAATGAGTCAGACACTAGTGAAATAAACCATGTAAATAGAAAAATGGCTTAACTCTTTCATTCTGCACACATGACATTTGCTTTCTTTCATGTTTCCTAGGATTAGGTCCTCTGATTTAATAAAAATAATGTAATTATGTAAATGCAACCAATAAATCTTTAAAAATACTTCTCCGATAAAGGTGATGACTTCTTCTTTGGGATTCTTCCTAATAAGTTCCTGATATATTTAGGGATCAGGAGGGCCATTCATATGGTGGGATATTGTTCTAGATACCAGCATACGGAGGGCCAACGTCCCAAATCGGCAAGAACTGGAAAGCTTTTTGAAAATCACAGAATTCTTGACCACACAAATATCACTCTAGAGAGATTTGTGTCAAGGCTTTTGCAGCAACCACCTCACAAATGAAATAAATAAGACATTAGCCAACAAAGAAATGGAGCCAGCCACCATTTTGCACTGGTGTATTCAAAAACTAACTCCAAGGGATAACTATCTTTTCCCTCCCTCCCTCCCTTCCTCCCTCCATCTCTCCCTTCCTTCTCTCCCTTCATCTCTCCCTCTCTTTTTCTCTCTTTCCCTCTTTTGCTCTCTCCCTCTCTCCCCTTCTCTCTTTCTCCTCCCCCCTTCCTTCTTCTCTCTCTCTGTCCCTGTATCGCTCTCTCTTTCTGAGGGCAATTTTGCCCCTTAGTTAACACTAACCAAATTGACAGATTAAGATGTCTGTCAATTCATGGACTGAGAATCAAAACGTCCAAAATGCAAACTGTTACATATGTCTCCTTGGTGCTGCCAGTGGTGGCTTTTGACAAATGGATCATTATAATTGTTTCATGTTTGCAGGTTATTGAGATAATCACTTTGCATAATAAGTGGAATTTCTGACCATACCCAATCTCTTGAAGAGCCCAAGCCTATTTAAATGTTCCTGCACAAGAGGTGGCTCATCATGGTCCTCTCACCTTTGGTGAAGCCCAGTGTGGCCTGAAGGGATGGAATACCCCCTGACCTGAAACACCGTTTGCAGAGCTTCCATAAGGGAACACCTCCTCCACCTACCCATTTGGTGTTTTAGGGGCAGTCATGGTCTTTGTAGCCTGGGTACAGAGGGTGAGGGCTCAGGCACTGGTGCTGTGGTGTTCTTTGCAGGATCAGAATTTCTCACTCTCATCCTAACTTCAAACAGTGGCCCCAAATGGACATAGTCCATTAACCATCAGAATTACTCGGAATTCACAGACGGTTTCAAAATAATATTACTTGGGACCAAAACTCTTACACCATCATACTCAACATTACAACATCTACTAAAAACATCCGAGCAGGAGAAGGCTGTCTTAGCTGTTTAGATATTTTTAGTGCTTGGCACTATTTCTGAGTCCCAATACGTACTTGAGGAAGAAAGGGAGGGAGGGAAGGAGGGCGTAAAGGAGGAAGGAAGAGAGAGAGAAGGAAATTCATTAATGAGTCAAAATCTTCTGTTTCTGAAGGTTGGTCAATCAGACAACTCCAAGACATCTAGGATGACAAGTTTTCATCATAGAAATAGCTCTCCATATTTGAAATATCGCTTGTTCTTGTTTCCATTTTGTGTGCTTGGCTGCTGAAAAATCTTGCTTACCTAGGCTTGGCGAGCTCAGACCCATACACCAGAATTTTATTCTCCTTTCCTCTCACCCTCCCTCCTGTGCATATGTGCTATGGGCTTATCATTCTACCAGACTCTGAGTCGGGTACTAGGGACAGCAGGTCAAGCTAGACTGGCCACCCCTCTGTTGAGTTGGAATCTGCTGTTTTGCCTAGACGACATCCTTCCCGTCTTTTGTGATCGGTCCTCTCTCCTCTCAGGAACTGATCCCACTCACCAACCCCACCCAGCACAGACTGGCCCTCCGGTGGCACTGATTTTCTGGCAACCATAGATCAGTGCACGAGCTGGAATCAGATTCTGATTTCCCCTGTCATATATGAAGCAGAACAAGTAAAAGAAAGTCAGTCCTCCCTGAGGCAGAGAGGTGACAGGTGTGTTTCAGGGGCTGTTGGTGGCCAGGTGAAACAGATAAACTGAGTCAGGAAAAAGAGAGCAGAAGTCCTAATTTCACCAGATTTCCTGTTTCTGGTGGTATTTAATGTCTGGATGTGGCCTGGAATTTCCAACAATCTGGCTGCCCATATAGTCCAATATTTACATATTATGGTTAATCCTTTCAATAATTAACCTCCTTTCCTCTGCACAGTTTCTGCCATTTGCATGCAAAGATTCCTGCCTAATACAAGCATATTGATCCTCCATCTTTCCTTATCTTCTCTAACTGGAAAATAGGGTTAATGGCATATGTCCCTCCTGTGTAAATGGGATCTAGAGAAGATGAATAAGATGAAAGACAGGCTCTGTCTAAATCCCAGAAACCATTACTGAAACAAAATAAGAGTCAGTCCATCACATTTTGAGTTGCTTTTACAATATAGAGCAATGGAGTTATGTAAAAGGAAACATTATCACATTTGGCTTCAAATAAATGAGGACTTCTGGAAGGAACAAAGACATAACTGCCTGAGGTCTTTCCTCCATCCCCCCTTTCTTTCTTTCTGGCCTGCAGACTAATAGCTCATTACGGAGATGACTGTCTGAAAAACTAAAAGTTACCTAGCCATGCAGGCCACTATCCAGGAAGAGCTAATTATTTGTATAACTCATATGGATTCAGGCCCTAGCTATATTAACCATTTACTGCTGATCATCTGTCACCACTTTGCAATGGCAGTCATCCTGCTGAGGAAGAAATTACCCCTTGGTGGTTTCTCTAAGTGAGGTCAGGGTGCAGCTCCCCTTGGTGCACAGCAAGACACATTATCCCAATGGGACTCTCTTCTGGTAAACAAATCCAACCATGGCGAAGACTTGCTACAGGTTCACAAATTAATCTCTGTGCAGACTGACAGCATTTGCTACAGGATATGCAAATGAATCCCATCAAATGGCTTCATATAGTGCATGGAGGTTGGGACACATTTACTAAGACCCCACACCCATTCATCACCCAAATCCCGGGAGCAGCCACCACTGCCAGATTCCCAGGTAGATTGGTCTCGTCATCAAGCATCTCATTGTAGGCAGCAGTCTCCATTGGGACTGTTTGCCTTTCAAACCAAGAAACTCCAAGTTCATGGGTAGAGAAACAGCAATGGCATCAGTAACTGCCCGTCTTTATCCTAAAATTCAACTGAATTCAAGCAACACTTACGATACGTCTGTAACATCCATCACCACCACCACCACCACCATCACTGTAACAAGATCAGCAGCAATGATACAGTCATTGTTGTCAAATTTCTGGATGGACCCTACATTCAACCACAAACATGCTTGTAAGAGACAGAAGAGGGGAGCAGAGAGAGAGGAGGCAGAGACTGATGTGCTGCGGCCGCAGGTCAAGGAAAGCCAGGAGCCACCAGGGGCTGGAAGACGCAAGGAGCAGGCTGTCCCCTGGGGCCTCCGGAGACAATGCAGCCCTGCCAACACCTTGGTTTCCGGCCAGTGATATTGATTTTGGACTTCTGGCCTACAGAACTGTGAAAGGTTAAATCTCTGTTTTATGAAGCCCCACGTTTGTGGCAACTTGTAACGGCAGCCAAAGGCAACACTTAGACTTACCCTATAAAAAAGGAGAACAGAAGGGGAGTGAGGTCCCTCCCCAGGGGCACAAACACCCAGTGCATCCTCCTCCTCACAAAATGCCTGGAGGATGGGGTGCCGATGCAACCCGCTGGCCATCCTGCTTGCAGACCTTTACAAAATCAGGGTGACAGGGCTTTGGCAGAGCCATTTGCCTGACAGTGGCTCTGACCCCAGAGCCTCTTTCTTTCCATGACAGCAAGAGGATTGCTGCGAGGAGTTATACAAAGATAATCAAGACGTGATCTCTTAAGGGAAAGACATATAAGTCCAAATTTCAATGTGCTACTATACTTTAAAAGGTCTCTAAAAACTCTAAGTTGTTATACAAACAGATTTTTTAACTAAGCTTTTTCTTTTGAGATAACTGTAAGTTCATACGCAGTTGTAAGAATGATACTGAGATGCTCGGTGACATTAACCTAGTGCCCCCAATGGTAAGTTCTTGCCAAACAACAGTGTAATATCACAACCAGGAGAGTGGCATCAACTCAGTCAAGACACAGAACACTTCCACCAACGCAAGGACCCTGTGAGAGCCAGGTCTGAGCCCCAGCTCCTGGCAACCACTCATCTGTTCTCTGTTTCTATAAATTTGTCACATGAAAAATTTATAGGGATTTATTAATCCCTGTTATATAAATGGAATCATACAGTATGTAAACTTTAGGGATATTTTTTCTCTCTCAGCTTAATTCCCTGTAGTTTCATTCAAGTGTGTGTCAGTAGTTCATCCATTTTTATCTAGTGCTATATAGTATTCCACGGTATGGATGTACTACAGATTCTTTCACCTATTGAAGGATGTCTGGGCAGTCTCCAACTTCTGGCTCTCATAAATAGAGCTGCTATCAACATTTGTGCACAGGTTTTGCATCATTTTCATTTCTCTGGAATAAATGCCCAAGAGCACAATTTCTTGTCGTCTCCAAGTCAGAATGAGGGAAGGAAGAAATAAAGCAAAAGAGCGACTTCAGGAATGAGCTTGTCGGAGGTATCATGGAAAGAAGGGTTTGGATGTGACGAGCTTGGCAGGGATGCGGCAATGAGTGAGTGTATTTCAGCTGGGCGGGTGCTGATCCGGCCCCGCGGCTCCTCCGACCTCCTCTCCCACTGCTGCTCTCTCGCGCATTACGTCAGGCCAGTGGGTCTCCTTTAAGGCTGTCAGCACCCCTTCTCGGGTGTGCTCTACTGGCCTTCCTCTGCTTAGAGTTCTCCTGCCCCATCCCTCACGCACTGTTTTCTTGTTATCCTTTACTCAGCGTACATGTCACCTCCTCAGAGGAGCCCTCCATCAGCGCCCTAAGTAGACTCCCTCCCACCTGTTCCCACATTTATTCTTTCAAAATACCTGTCACCACTTGTAAGTATGTCATTATTTGCTGGTTTGCTTGTTTAAAGTCCAACGCTTGACTTTAATCCCAAGGACAGAAACCAGCTTTGTTTCATTCCAACACCCTCAGCATCCAGCTCAGTATTTGGCAGCTAGCAAGAGTTCAATGAACAACAGTCGAATGAAGAATTTGATGATGAGGGAATTTAGATTTTCACTTTGCAAGCCAAGAAGCTAAATGCTTCAAGATCCATTCCCAGCAGCTCAGATGAAT
>JAQZBX010060765.1:0-17242 GCA_029593785.1 Cabassous unicinctus
TATATATATATATATATAACAAATAACATTTATGTAAACAAATGCACATATATGCATATGTATTTATATATCATTTTACAAATAAAAAAAAATTGAAAAAAAAATACTGGATGTTGAAAGATATTGGAACGATGCCTTTAAAGTTCTGCAGGAAATGATTTTTAACCTAGAATTTTTGTACTCAACCTATCAAGCATGGGTGAGGGCAAAATAAAGCAATTTTAAGACATTTAAGGACTCAGAAAATTTACCTCTTGTGAACTCGTTCTGAGGAACAAGTTCAAAAAGAAAACCAAGAAGGATGGGATTTGAAAAATGATAAAACTAACATGAGAATACAAAGAATAGGAATCTCAAAGTGACAACTAGAGAAAGAAAGGTGAGCAGCAAAATGGCCAGGATTATTATTTCATAAGGAGTAGGGTCAACATTTTGTTTTAGATGAAATAAATAATACTTAGAATAAATTGTGTCTTTGAAAGAAATTAATACTTATTAACTATACTTGTCTGTTGATAGTTCAGGAGCTATTACAGATGGTGAGAAATTAACCAGAGTTAAATTACCAACTATTGCTCCCCATCTACCTACCACTCTCCTCCTGTAATTGGTCTAGAGCTCAGACCTCCTCACTTAGAGCCAGAAAAGCTTGGACAGAGCATGTGGGAAATGGGGGATTAACATGCTCCACTTGAAAGGACCACAGCATTGGTCTCCATGGAAGGCAGAAGGCAGAAGGTTCTGGGTTGGTTCTCTGTGGCCTTTGCCAAGGGCTTCAGATAGAAAGTAATGCATTGGTTTTTGCTCTTGGAGAAAGCTCAGGCACAGACAAGAAGGTTGTAAGTGTGGGAGGGGGGAGAGGGGGCATATAGGCATCCCCTATATTTTTGATGTAACATTTATGTAATCTAAAGTTTCTTTAAAAATAAAAATAAAAAAAAACATAAAAAAAGAATCAGAGACGACAGATGTCGCTTGAAAAATACTTCACCAAAGAAAAATAAAATCAAACAACAAAGTGATTTCCTATTTTTGCCTATACCATTGGAAAAGGTATTTTTGGATTTATTTTTCAGGTGCATAGTGTTGATGGGAATGTGGGAGAAAAGACAACTTTCACATGCTACTGATGGAACTATAAATGAGGACAGACATTCTGGAAGGCAATTTGACCTTATGTATTAACGGCTGTAGGATTTTGCATAAGTTACGATTTGACAATTGAATTTCTGGGAATTTATTTAAAGAAATAAATATGGATGTTCATCAATATGGAATTATAAGGATTTTAGCAGCAATATTATTTATAGTAAAAAAAAAAAAGAAATCCAAATGACCAACAAATAGGATGATACTTGATGCTAGGCAACAAGAACATAATGGTGAGGAAGCATATTTACTTATATTAAAGATGTTAATAAAATACTAAGAGTTTTGTACACTAATGACCCCATTTTTGTAAATAATATATAAAGATAGAAGGAAATGCACTCAAGTGTTAACAGATCTTGGGTGATGGGATTATAAGTCATTCTCACTATTTTCTTTTGCATTATCTCTAGTTTTCTTTTTCAGATTTCTAGTCTGAACATATATTATTTTAAGAGCCCCCCCTCCCCCCCGCAGAGTTATAAAAGATATGTTGTCGGTCAGCCTGGTTCCCTCTGGCCCCTCGCCTTCTCCACCTGGTGCTTCAGCCAAGTCCAAACGGCCCTGCATATGCTGTGCTTGCTCTCGGCTCGGTGCCTTTGCACACACTCTTTCTGTTGCTCTACAATGTTTTCCTTGCTGATCCCTGGCAAAAAATATGCTTGTTTTATGAGACCAAGCCTAGGCACCCCCTCTTCCAGGAGCCCCCAGCTGCCCAGTAGGAGGAAGGCTCCCTCTCACCTCTGGGCTCCCACAACACTGCTCGTACTAGTGTTTCAGCACTTGCTTGCCCTGTTGTTTTGTATTTATCTGCTTACTGCTCTCAAAATGCAGAGACAAATGCATATCCCTAGGGCTCAAGATATTATAGGACTTCCATAAATATTTGCTGAACATATGAATTAATTATCAACGAGAAAATCCCCATCTGGAACTGTTTGTTCCTGGGATAAGCCCAAGATGTGAGCAGGATCCAGAGTCACCCTGTCACCCCCTCCCGCACCTGCTTCTCACCTTGGCAGAGAGGAATGGCCTCGCTCCACAGGTAGTAGCCCTGGGGGTGCCGGGTACAAATGGCCATGCTCTGTCCCACCAAGCGGTAGCCGGCATTGCAGCCAAAGTGGATGGAGCCGCCGGGCTGTGTGCTGGTCTGGCCCAGAATGAAGCCATGGAGCGGCGCTCTGGGCATGCTGCAGTAAGGAGCTAAACAACAAGAGGGGGCTCAGACACGGGCTCTCAGGCATGCCCCTTCCCCCTTCTGCTCCCCAGCGTTTCCTCTGGAAAGTCAGGGCTTGCCTTCACCACTGCCAGGTCTGAGAGGTTGGTATTGAAAAGCAGCCAATCAGTTTAGGAATGACAACAAAACAAAAAGAAAAAGAAAAGCAGCTCCATTAAGCATTGGGTCCTCTTTCTGGCTCGAAGGCAACACTCTTTGTTCAGCTGAATTCAGGCTCTCGAACTTGGTCAGCCCTTAGACAGGAGAGGGAAAGTAGACCCTGACAGGGTTGGACATAGGGAGTGGACTTGGGATTCGGGCAGACCTGGGCTCAAATTCTACTTCTGACCTTCCCAGGTCTGTGATTTGGCGCAAATCACTTACGCTCCATTAGTTCCAGGCCCCTCGCCTGTCAAATGGGATTGGCAGTACCTCTTTCCTAGGGTTTTGGACAATTTAAATGAGATTTTGTCTGTAAAGCTCCCAGCACAGTGCAGTACACTGAGTGCTCAATAAATGGTCCTTCTCCATCTTTCTGCTGTGTAAGGAGACTGGGAGGAGAGGGAGCTGTGGGAATCGAGGACCCCAAATCCAAGGTCCTGTTTTCCCCTCAAAGTATGGCTCCAATTTCATTCATTTATTCAAGAAATCCATATTGGGTGTGTATTAGGTGTCAGGTGCTGTTCTGAACAGAGCAGATGAAAATCCCAGCCTCAGAGAACTGACATGAAAAACACCTGCAAGGGGTCCTCAGGGGGACATCTGGGAAGTCGACAGAAGGATGACCAAAGGAACGAGCATCACATGTCCCTTATTTGCTTAAGGTCGGGTTGGGGTGGCAGGGTCTTTACTCATACCCCCCTCCCCCACGGTGGGATCTTCTGGCCTCTTATTTGATGGTCTCAGCCCTCTGCTGGTGATGCTGGTGTTTTAAATACCCCTCTTCCAACCCCTTCTTTATTCTTCCTTTGCTGTCTGCAGCCTACGTATATTATATCTCTGTGTCTATCTTAAGAACAAGAATCTCAGTTATAAAACACACTTAATCACAGTGACAGATGCTTGTGCAAATTACACAAGTCTACTGTGCTTTAATGATTAAGTACTAATTGTTTCGCCATGTAATTAATTCACTTTCGACATGGCATGTGCATTAGCTCTCTACTTAATGCACTTGAGGCAACCACGACTCACTCATTGCCCCTAACATGCGGCTAGTCTTTAAAAACACCAAGGAAAGGGCAACTCCTTAACAGCTTTTAGTTCTGAATTTTGCAATCAGCATAGTGAAATGCTACTAAAGGGCTTTATTTCCCTTTAGCGGGAGCAGCTGCCAGAGACCCAGCCAGAGTCTCCCCTGAGAGACACCTTAAGGACTGTCAAGGGTTTCTTTTTTGTCTTGAGGAAACCAAGGCCTGAAGAGGTTAAGTGACTTGGCTAATAAGTCATATAGCTTGGTGACAGAGCTGATCGCTGAACCTGGGGACCTGTCCCTGCTGCCACCCTGTCTCTCACATGCTCAACAGGAAAGGAGAGTTTGGATTGACTTTGCAGAGGAAATGGACTCCGAGGTAGTAAAGAGCCATCTCCTCCCAGTGTCCCTTCAGCGTCCTGTGGTTTGCTCTACCCTGGAAGCCATACCCATGGGTTCTTAAGGACCGTTCTAATGGGCCTGTTAAGTTTGGGCTGATGAATTTGAGTTAATATTTTTAGCAAGCAGAAAATATTTTGTCATCAAATATGCAAAAATACTTTTTGGAGAGTAACATTATTGATTTTGACTCAAGTCCATTTTCTCCCTAACAAATAATGCTTAGGTGACCCACGAAAAGACACGGACCAAGACAAGTGGTACCTCAGGCTATAATTTGATATCCCTTCCAATCAATATTCTTTAAAAATTTGTCCAACATTTGTTTGGAATGCAGGCCAAATGCAGTCAGGGGAAAGAGTGCTGAAGGGAACCCGCTGGTGGTGGTCTTGGCCTCGCCCCATAGTCCTGAGCAATTCATTTCTGCCCCCAAGCTTGTGGATGCCAGCCAGTGGTTCATTGGGCCCACCCTCCTTCAAAGAAGGCATCAAGCAGCTTATCAAGTTTTCTTTCCAACCACAGACAGTAATCCTCATGATGGGAATTCAGATAAATTCAATTTTTTCCCATCTCATTACATGTCCAGTGATTCCTTGTAGATGGCTGCCCGGGTCAGCTGGCTGGCTGACTCTGCCCATAAGGTATGACTTGCAGAGTAGAAGAGAGGCTGCTGGACTTAAAATAAAGCACATCCTTTGCTGCCTGCCTACCATTTGCCAACTGGAGACCCATGTCTTAGGGGCTTTCAGTTTTAAAGAACACCACTAACATGTCAACAGCACTGAAGATAGGAAAACTTTCAGGCATGTAACTATCATACATAATAGTCAAACTTATCCATAAGACACAGGCTGTCAATATAAGAAGCAGGAGGGCAGGGGGGAAAGGAGTAGAAGGAGAGGTAGGAAAATACCAAGGACCATTTGTATAGCTTTGGGTGAGAAGGGTTTAGAAGAGGAAAAAGACTCCCCATGGAGGAGTTCCACCATCCTGATGAGGAGATGGCCCATGACTCATTTGGGAGTTTGGGTTGAGAAACTTAAGGTGCTCAGGGCTGTAGCTCTTTTCATGAGTCCTTGTGTTCTACTCACCTGAATATCGAATCTTAAAGCCCTTTCGATTATAGGCATGGTCAGATGACCAGCGCAGGTACACGGAGTTACTTGAGCTGGTGACAATCAGGGGTGCTGAGTAATTCCCACTGAGGGCTTTCAGCAAAGGACTTTGTCCTGAAGGACCTGGGGGTGAGATGGACACGAATTACAGACTATCACAGCTGTCAAAGATATTAGAACCTTTAACACAACCACCAAGGCCCAGGATGACTGAGTAACTTGTTCAGAGTCAGCAAAAATCGTACTTCCACTCCTCTCTTTGCACCCACAGAAATTGCTCAAGGTGCTCTCTCCTCCAGAGCCTAAAACAGTGGTCTAGGAAGTCACTGGCAACCTATAGGAGTCAGCAGGTGAGATGAAAACTATTGGCCATCCTGGGACTTCCCAAGGTCAAGGGGCCGGTTAACGGAAGAGCTGCTCAGTGCCTGCCTTATTGAAAAAATATTTAGTGAATGAATATATAGCAATAAATCTGAAGGAATGCAAATTTGGAGGAAAAGTCACGTCTCAATGACAAACAACAGAGGTCTTCAACGTTCCTTTCTAAGGTTCCTCCAGAAAGGCTTCCTTCTTCCTTTTTCCTACCTTAAATGCCAAACTTACCCTTTGACATGAACCATTCCAGTGAGGTTGGAGGAAGAATAGGAATCAAGAGACCTATGTTTATCTACCAACCTGATACTAGTTTTCCAAGCAACCTAAGCCAATAGGTTTGACATCTCTAGATCTCGGTTTTTTCTTTTGTTGAAAAGGAAAATAATTCCTATTGTTTATATCACTTGTCTATTGTGAGGAGAAAGTAAAAAATGAAAATGAAAGCAATTTAGATAATACTAATGAACACATAAATAATTATTGTGTACCTCCTGAAACAAAGTTCTAGTCACCTACATTTAAATTTTCTCAGTTAATCTGCCCTGCAATACTGTGAAGCATTTTTATTACAGGTGAGAACACCTCCAGAGAGGTTAAATGACATGTTAGGTTCTATAAATTGGAAATTGGATATGATACTGTACTGGGTGCTGCCGATGCCCCTCCCTGATCGCATTCACCACTGTGCACCCATTCCCCAGCTGCTGGAGTGTTGACAGGTAACAACTCTCAACAACCCTATCCCAGGACCCATTTCTCCTGAGAGCCTGTATTCCCCCCAACCCCCAAGGGCAGACATCTGCCAATGACTGACTGGCACAGAGAAACAAAAGGCTGGTCCCCTTGCCTGCAGGCAGGACAAACCCTCTGGTGTAGTTTGTGCTCCAGGGTTTCCCAGTAGGATTGTGCTGAAACTTGTCGCTATCTGAAACCACATTCTTGCTTAGCTTTTTCTTCCTGTCATTTTCTCTCTTCTTACTCCCCTTCTCTTGAAAAGCATTCTACTAATAAAACACCTGAAAAATCATCCCCATCTCAGGCTCTACCTCTAAGGACCTAAAACTTTTGGGGACCAGGAGTAGCTCTAGGAAGCAGACTCTAAGGATGTAATTCTGGGACTGGATCACTTCCAGAATGGATGGCAACGACGACTCCATCAGTGGTGGGAGGTGGAGTAATGATAGTTTCTGGCCTGCTGTAGAGGGCAATTGCTAAGGTCTTCACCTGCGTTGAACTGGGATAGGATACAGATGGAAGGGGATGCACCGGCTGGTACAAAGCCTTGGACATGTGGGAGTTACGGGGGGACTAGTAATTAGAAGGACTATGGAATTGGGTGGTTGTTGCCAAGTGCCATTGATTCACTGAAGGGAGAAAGTGATGGGATCAGATCTACCAATAGATCATTAAGTGTGAAAGTGAGAGGGTTTACTTGGCAGCATTTAAAGAAATCCTCATCTCCTGCAGCTGGAGGACAGAAATGGCTAAAGATCAAGTTCAGGACTTAATTTTAAGAGTGTCAGAACTTCAGAGAAGGCTGAATTCTCTAGGCAATCCTCTTACACCAAAATCAAGGATTTGATAGGGAAGGAGTAGGACCCTGAGATCTGGAATATGGATGTTTGGTAGATGCAATGAGATATTTGAACCCAGAGTCCCCTGAGCTTTCTGGTCCTCAGACGTGGGTCCTACCCCTGGCTAGAAGGCTATGCTGAGGCCTTAAATGAGGCAGGTTGCAAAACAGTGCTCACACTCCTCATTCTGTCTACCTGACCCATAATAAGGATCAAATCTCAGTATAATTTGGGGGAATACTGGGCATGCTAAGGGCGGAGAGCGATTACTATACCAAAGAAGCTGTGGAACTCCATTAACACATACCAGTAGGAATCAAAAGAATATCCCAGGGAGTGCATCCTTAGGAGGCTGGTTCAAGAGAAACAGAATATAAAGCTGGATAGGGGATTTTTGCTCCCATGACACAGCATTTATCACCCTGGAAAGGGCCCTGCACAATGGTTCTAATATGCTGCCCTGGGAAGCTTGGAAAAAGCGATGGCTCACATTAAACAAAGAAGAGGCATCAGAATTGCTGTGTCATGGAGGAAGGGGTCAAAAGGCCCAGAGAAGTGGCATGCTAGAATGAGTCTCCTTATAAGACCAGAACATTCACTAGCTGGACCGTATTTATCAGGAGGGCTGGAGGACTCTCCAGTTAGTAAGGCAATAAGGAATGCACTGGTGAGGGGTGGGCACTAACACCAACGAAAACCTGAGTAATGGCTGTCCCCTGCAGGCCAAATCTGATGGTAGGAGATGATGTCACAGAATTGGGCTTTCTAGTAGCAGGGGCAATGAAGGGATTCCAGAAGAGAAGAGGCCAGGGAGACCACTTAACTGTCAGAAGCAAGGTTGGCATAATTACTAATATGGGCAGCAACGCTGGAATGGCAGCCAGGAGAGGCCTGACCTGCAGGGATGGATGGAGATGGCTCGTAGAACATGGTGTCCTAGATGGGCAGCCAAAAAGAGCAGCCAAAAAAGTATGAATATACGATCAAAACAGATCATGAATAAATGTCCAAAAGGGTGAGACAAGCTACCCCAATGAAAAGTTACATTCCCTTGCCCAGTGTCCAGACATGAGCCCGTTTTCATTTCTCATCCTAAAATACTTTGGTTGAAGGAAAGCCTGGGTTCCTGAGAAAAAGGATCCTGCAAAATGACACCGAGTATATATAGTAGTGATACCCCAAGGCCTTCCACACAGGGACCTATGGCTTTTCACTCAGGTAACCAAATATGGGGTAAAGGGAGAATGCCCAGATCTTTCAAGGACTTTCAGATACAGGGTGTGAATTGGTGTTGATACCTGGGGACCCAAAGCACCATCATGGCTCCCCTTTAGGTAGGGATTTGTGGGGGTTAGGACTAATAATAAATGAGAGTCCCAGTGCACATCTATCTCACAGTGGGTTTACTGGGTCCATGAACCCACCCAGTGGTCATTTTTCCAGTTCCCAAATGTCTAATAGGAATGGTCATACTTAGTAGTTGGCAGAACCCTCAAGGCTGTTTTACTAGGAAAGGTTAAGTGGCAGCCTCTGAAAAGGCCCCCTACCACCACCAAGTTAAAAATATCACATTCCAGGTAGAATGGAGGAAATAAATACCATCTTCAGGGGTGCTGGTGCCCATCATGTCTCCCTGTAATTCACCAGTCTGGCCCTGCAATAACTGAATGGATCACAGCAGATGACTTTGGACTACGACAAACCTAACCAAGTAGCAGCTTCAACTGCAGTAGCTGTGCCAGGTGTAGTATCTTTATTAGACCAGTTGGCATAGCCTTGGTTACACAAAATACAGCTATTGATTTAACAATGCATTCTTTTCTATACCCACGAGAAAAAAGAATCATAAGTAGTTTGCATTCACATAAATTAGACAGCAGTATACATTCATGGTCTAGCCCTAGGCCTATGTTAATTCTCTTTTCTGTCATAATATAATTTCAAAGAATGTGGATCATCTGGATATTCTGCAGAATATAGCATATTGGGCTCCTATATTAATCATATCAGATGAATTGGATCTGATCAGCAAGATGGGGCAACTTCTGAGAATGCCTTTGTAAGACTCATGTACTTCACAGGGTAGAAGATAAATTCTATAAAGATTCAGGTGAAGTGTAAAGGGTCCAGTGGTCTGGGGCATGCTGAAACACTCCCTCCAAATTAAAGAGCAAGTTATTGAATCTTTTTTCTCTTACCATTATGAAAGAAGCACAACATTTGGTAGACAACTTTGGATTTTGGAGGAGGCATACTTTGTACTTGAAAATATTGCTATGAACCATTTATTGGTTGGCATTCAAGGGTGCTTGCTTTGAGTGGGATCCAGAGCAAGAAAGGATCCTGTAGCAGGTCCAGGCTGCAATATAAGCAGCCCTGCTGCTTGGGCCATTACAACATAGCAGATCCCATGGTATTTGGGTTTCTCTGGTAGAGAAAGACATTGTGTGGAACTCTGGCAAGCCCCAACAGGGAAGTTGTGGCACATCTTCAACAGGGAACTATACAGCCCTGGTAGAAGCTGTGTCTGAGCATGAGACATCAAGTGATTATGCAATCAGAATTACCCATAATAATCTGGATACTGGCAGACCCACCCTCAAGTAATGAGGTCAGGTGATCCTATAAACAATTCAATGTAAAATGGAATGGCCAAATCTGGGACCAGCCTCAAGTGGGTCCAGACAGCACAAGTAAGCTGTAGCCTCTTGTAACTGCCATGCTTTACTGGCACCTTCCCCTAGCTCAAAACTTTGTTCTTCTGGGGTGGGCATGGGGATTCTCTGGGACTAGCTCACAGAAGAAGAAAAAGCCTGACCTTAGTTTACAGGTAAGTTGTCTTGGTATGTGGATGCTAGCCAGAAATGGTCTTCTGCTACACTATAGCCCCACTTTGGGGCTGCCCTGAAAGAGAGTTGGTGAAGGAAAATCTTTCCAGGGAGAAGAGCTTAGAGCAGTGCATTTGGTCATTGAGTTTGGGTGGAGGTAAAAGTGGCCTGAGATGAGTACACTTGGATATTCATGAGTGTGGCAGTTTGGCAGTTTGATATAGTTATGAAATCCAAAAACAGATATTGGATTATGCTTGTAAACTGGTCTGTTCATGTGGGCATGGTTAAGTTACGATTAGGGATTTGATTGGGCATTGAGCCCCGCCCCTTGGTGGGTGGGGTCTCAAGGATAAAAGACAAGGCAAAGAACAGAGTCGGAGGTTTTTGAGTTGGAGTTCTGAAGTGGAGTCTTGAGCTGGAGCCCCGGGAAGAAGGCATACAGAGGAGTTTGGTCGTGAGGAAGGAGAGAAGGCCCCGGGAAAGGAGACGAGCTGGTCACCTGACAGTTCACAGCTGGCCTTGTGGAGAGAGGCAAAGCTTAGAGAGCGTCATAGTCTACAGCTGACCTTGTGGAGGAACCAGAGGAGCTAAGCCCAGAGAGAAACGGAGCCCTGGGAAGAGAGGAACCCAAGAAGCCTGAACCCTGGCAAACCTCAGCAGCTGTTTTGTGCCAACACATGGCAACAGACTTTGGTGAAGGAAGAAACTTATGCTTTATGGCCTGGTAACTGTAAGCTTCTACCCCCAAATAAATACCCTTTATAAAGACCAACAGATTTCTGGTATTTTGCATCAGCACCCCTTTGGCTGACTAATACAATGAGCAGTGATTAATACCTAAGATGGTTGACCAGGGGTCTGGGAAGAGCAAGATTGAAAGACCAAGACAGGGAGGTCTGAAAAAGTAACATGAGGATGGACCTATGTGAGTGGGCACAAAATGTGAGAATCTTTGAACTGTTCATTAGTGCCCACTTAGAAACCATTCATTGCAGAAGTGGACAGGATGACTCAGCTAGCCGTTGTCAGCCAGCCTCACCATTGGCCACCCAATGCTTGCACAATGTGCTTATGGTGGCAGAGATGGAAGTTATGCCTGGGCTCAAACCAGGTCTCAGTCACTGCCTAATTGCCTACCACGAACATGGATCATAATGGCAAGTGCCCAGGCTTTCGGGTCTGTTGGTTCTGGGTTCCGACTAATATTAAGTCTTTTCTCAGATCATACCTTCTCAATGAGGTCTATGCTGACCACCCTATTTAATACTGCTACTTGCTCCCACACCCACATTCCAATCCCCTTTACCCTGTTCTATTTTTTTTTTTCACCTGTAGCACTTATCCTTTCTTATATACTATCTAATCTATTCATTTATTCATGTTTATTGTTTATTTTCTGCCTTGCTCTTCTATAATATAAACATTATGTTCCTTGAAGGTAGGAATATTTGTTTTATTCACTAATGTGTCATAAGCACTTAAAGCAGAATCTGGCACATGGTAGGTGTGCAATAAACGTTTATTGAATGAATGAATGAAACTTGGCGCTGCCTCTAACCATTTAACCTTGGGTAAGCTACTCACCTTCTCTGAGTTTAGATTTCTTTTATGTAGTAGAAACAATTATAAAGGGTGGCTGTGAGCATGGAATAAGATGACACAGTTAAAGGGCTGGTCCGTGGATAGTCCACTTCACTTTGAGTGAGTATGCTGGTGATGACTGACGCCGGGGCGATTTTCCTCATCACAGACAGCATCTCTAATCCCCAAAGAGGATTAGGTTTAGTGAGGGTGATGAGGAGGGTTTCCCTCTGATTCATAGCGCCAGGACCCCTGTGGCTACTTACCATCAAAGATTTCAAACTCATCATACTGCTTCTCGCTGAGGAAGTACTCCACGGTGAGGGAAATGTTAAATTCGGGCTCCACTCTCACTAGCCAAGAGCAGGTCTGGAACTGGGGATAGCTTCCGGGATAGCTCTGACTCAGGATCACGCCTGTGGAGTCTGTCATAAGCTCATTCGTTGGGCAATGCACTTGAAGAAAGAAAGAGAAAGGCCGGGTACTGGGATGGAGGTGGAACTAGGATCAACATATTTGCTTTTCCTTGGTGCAAAAGATAGCCCTCGAAAACCAATTTTGAGCAGATTCAGAGAAGACCCCAACGCCCATCACTATACTGCTCCACGGCATGAGGTGAACTCAGATCCTGTCGCAAATTACTGTATTGCTGAGACTCAGGCCGGCCAGTCGGTTAGAATCACTTTCTAGTTCAGAGGCGGGAATTACTATCTGGTTTTAGACTAGGTAGGGATGGTACATACGTAACACAACACTAAGGCACCTCCAAATCCAAAACAGTTAATGTATAAAATGGGTTTGATTTTTACAAAGATAGTATAGGGCGGAGATTAAGCACATGGGATACGGAGTCAAACCCACCTGGCTCTATAGCCCACCTCTGCCACTTACAACCTGTGTGGTCCTGGACAAAGTATTTCCTCTTTCTGGGTAATGGCTTCTCCATCTCCTGTACAGAGCTAACACCTACCTTTCAGGGCTTTTGTATTATACGAAGTAACATGTAAACCATGCAACAGTGTGCCGGCACATAGTAAGTCCTCAATCAGTGGCAGAGATGATGATGATGATAATGGTGATGATAATTGCATCAAGAACAGAAAGGGTCAAAAGAGCTTGGCAGTGACCTAATTAATAGTATTAACTAAAGAAGAAATGTCACCCTAAGAAAGATAGTGAGTGTGGAATTTAAACACAGAGCTGGAGGAGCAGGAATGGGTTTTCTGTGTCAGTCACCAACCAGGGGAGAGAAGAGGCTGGTTCCCATGGGCCTGCATACCCCAGGCTCTGGGGAGGGCGTGCTCTGTCCTGGAGCACAAGGGTTTTCAAGTCTCACCACAGGCTGCATGGAACAAATTTCAGTAAACTCCACCTCCATTTGCTTGGCTTGAGGCCTCCAAAGTAAAATTCTGAGGACTAAATCAACTTCCTCAGGACCTTGAAAAAGGCGTGTCCTTGGCATTACTTTCAAGTATTCCAGTCCCTGCAAGTGGTGCAATTGGCATTTTGCTGTATTGCTATGTGTGCCTTTAGGCAGGATCCCGAGTTGCTGAATTCTGGGACACTGATGAAAGAGAGTTTCTGCACCTGCAAGGCTGAGGACTCCTTCCTGGATTGTGATCTGCGGTGATGCTGTTCTGGGGAGGAAGCCTTTCCACTCGCTCTCCATTCATCTCACCTGTCTCCTTCCAATGCAGTCTTCACAGAAGTGCCACTTTCTAATCAACACTGGGCTGGGTAATAGACGGAGGCTTGCTGAGGCTCAGAATTTCACACGACTCACCCAGGGTTCCTCTGAATAGCTTTGAAAGGCACTGACTGGCCTTTTCCCAGCAGTGCTTCCATCTTAATACTATTTGTAAGAAGAAAAGGAAAGTGAATGGCTTCTAGAAGGGAGCCAGCCTGACTTTCAAAATGCTCCTGATCTCACTAACTTGATGACCTACACAGGTCGCTGAGGTTTGGTGATATTTATGTTCCCTAAGGCCTCGTGCTCCTGCCAGGTCTGCTCTTAAAGTTCTTTACCTTTCCCCTTGAAACTGCCTCCACTGAGAGGAAGGAAGGATGCTCTCTAAAATGAGATTCGTCTGCAGATTTTCTTTATTGCAAGGTTATCAGATTTGGGCATCAGTTTTTAGAAATTTTCTTTCTTTCTTTTTTCTATGCTCAAGAATATCTAGCCTTTGAAGGTTTAGTAGCATTCTTCCATGAAACCATCTAGTCTTGGTATCTTTGGCAGGGTTTAGCTCTTGGTAACATTCTCTATTTCTTCTTAGAGTATATGGAGAGTATAAACTTTCGATTTCTACTGGGGTCAATTTTAGTAAATTATACCTTCCTTGAAAATCAGTTAAATCATCTAGGTTTCAAATTTATTGGTATAGATTCGTGCAAAATGATCTCAATCATAAACATTTCTTATGCTTCAATGTTCATATCTCACTTTTCACTTCTTATTTTTGCATATTCATGCTTTCTTCCTTTTTCTTAATTAGCTTACCTAATAGTTCGATTATTTTGATGACCTTCTTTTCAAGTACATTTTTTTTACTTATTTATCAGTAAGCCTGTTATTTCTGTTTTGTAGCTCATTAATTTTTTTAAAAAAATTTGATTTTGGAGATATAATTTATGAACAATAAAAGGCACAGATTTTAGGTATACAGCTCAATGAGTCTGCACCTGTGTAATTACTACCACAGTCAAGATATATATTATTTCTATCACCCCAGAAATTTCCCTCATGCCCCTTTGTAGTCAGTGTGACCTGTCCATACTCTAGAAAATCACTGGTGTTATTTCTATAACCAGAGATTAGTTTTGCCTATACTAGAATGTCACACAAATGGAACCATACATGTATTATTTTTGTGTCTTTCTTCTTTTGCTAAGCATAATGCTTGTAAGATTCAATTCATGTTGTTTTGTGTATTGCCACAAACCATTAGGTAACATAACATGCATTTTTATTGCTGAGTAGTATTCCATTGTATGACCCTACCACAGTTTATTTATTTATTTATTTGGCTGTTTCCAGTTTGTGGTTATTATGGAATTCATGTAAAAAAATTTTTGTGGACAAAGATTTTTATTTCTCTTAGGTAAACAACCAGGATTGGAATTGTTGGGTTATGTAGCTGTATATTTAGCTTTAAGAGAAACTTCTGGTTAGTTTTCCAAAGTGGCTGTATCTTTTTATACTCCCCAGAGCAATACATGAGAATACTAGTTGTTCTATATTCTTGCCGACACTTAGTATTGTCAGTCTTTAAAATTTTAGCCATTCTAGTGGGCATGTAGTGTAGTGACATTTCATTATAGTTTTCATTTGCATTTCCCTGATGACTAATGATGTTAAGCATCTTTTTATGTCTTATTGGCCACTCATCCATCTTATGTGTAAAGGGTCTGTTCAGGTCTCTTGTTCATATTTTTATTGGGTTGTTTGTCTTATTACTGTGGTAGAGGTTCTTTGCATAGTCTAGATACAAGCCCTTTTTTCAAATATATGTATTGTGAATATCTTTTCTTATCCTGTAGCTTGTATTTACATTTTACATTTAGTTCTGTTGCTTTTTTCTTTGTGTATTTTGAAGCACTCATTATTTGCATATGCTCTTACATCTTTAACAAATTAACTCCATTGCCATTATAAAATATCTCTATTTATGGTAACTTTCCTTGCTTGAAGTATTACTAGAACTATCTCATGCTTCTTATAATTACCATATGCATGATACATCTTTTTACATCCTTTTACTTGAAATCTATCTGGTATTTATATTTAAAGTGTGCCTCATAGAAAATAAAATGGTTACTGTTTAAAGCCTCTAAATTTTGGCTTGATTTTTTATGCCAAAAAGCTTATTGATACAGCCATATTATTCAAATAGTCTATATAACTATTTATTTTTTGTCTGTCATCAAAAGAGGTATGTCAAAATCTCTCACTGTAATTATGGATTTGTCCATTTGTCCCTGTTATTCTGTGAGTTTTTACTTTATATATTTCAATACTATGTTTTTAGGTGCATAGAAATTTATGACTATCATATATTCTTGGTAGAGTATATGTTTATTGGTATGAAATATCTGTCTTTGTTTTTTTTAATGCTTTCTGCCTAAAATTCTATTTTGTCTGATACTAACTTTGCTACACCAGCTCAAGGGTTAATATCTCGCAAATGCTGTACACACATATGTGTATGCACACACATATACATGCATACATATATATACAGTTTCATACTAGGGATGGTTTGACCTTGGGTAGGCAGATGAAGATATTTGCATCTCAGTTTCTGGAAAGCCTGATGCTAGATTTTGTTTAACTAAACTGAGGGTCTCTGCCCTTTAATTAGCAGTTTGATCCACTTCTGTTTATTCTGGTTGCACATGTATTTGGGATTAGTTTGGGGGCTGTGTTTTGGTTTGAGTGGGTCAGATCAATGGAGACAAATATACTGAATTTGTCAATATATTGGGACAACCTAATTATGGGGTTTGTGGCTCCTCTCTTCCTCACTAACACTTTCTGAGCAATGGGGAAGATGCTGACCTGCTTTTTCCATAGGCTACTAGATATTTGTTGGTAGTAATAGTACAGGAAAGAGTAGTAGTACTTGTACTAATAATGACAGCATTGAGCAGTTACCATGTGTCAGACATAGTTCTAAAGTGCTTTACATTATTAAACTTTGTAATCCTCACAATATCCTCATGGTGTAGGCATTATCCTCATTTTACACATGAGCAAACTGAGGCACTGGACAATTAGGTAACTTGCCCGAGGTCAGATGCCTTGTCAGTGGAGAAGACAGTCTTTGGTTGTGATAACCTGGTGAAGCGCATTCATCTTCTATCAAGGTATTTCACAGGCATGAAGACAGCTGTGGTTTCCTGGCTGCTAGTCCACCACACAGGACCTTGAGCACATCGCACTCTACTAGGGCAAGGTTGGCATGTGAGCCCACCCTTCCCGAGGCCTCAGAACTCCCTCCTGCCAATTGTCCAGTATGAAATTTCCAGGGAATGCCCAGTTTAGGAAGAACAAAGACAGAAATAAATGTGGCCACTGTGGCCATTTCACAGCCACAGACCTAAGACAAGGTCAGGGACTCCATAGAACACTCACTCACTCACTCCTCACTCATTCGTCAAACAGCTATTCACCAAGTGACCTCTTAATTTATAGAGCAGGGACAAAGCTAAGACAGGGGCTATAAAATGATGTAACAAGGGCTTTGTTTTGTAGGAACTACAGGCCCAATAAAGACATGCAACAGTGCAATTACCTTCACATACTGGAGGTGGACCTTCAAACTGCAGGTAACTCCCAAGTTTGCAAGTCAGGATTTCATTCCCCACCAAGGTAAAGCCAGGGAGGCACCTGTAGCGCACAATGTCACCTGTCAAAGAGAGAACGACATGGGAGTCGCTGGAGAAGTCTGGGCAAGGCTGGACGGACATCCCTTAGTACCCTGAACTTACTTCAAGGCAAGACTATCAGTGGCAGGTTGTGTTCCGTTCACACTTAAGTAACTAGCTCAACTCCAATCAAATGATCCAGACAACTTCTAGTCCACTCTCATAGCTACACCTTGCCTGAGTCTAAGAATGTTTTTCTATTCCAGAAACTTTTTATGCTGTCTTGCATGGACTTATTTCTCAAAAAAAACATTCTGACCAGAATCACAACAGAAAATTGCCTTCTCAGCTCCTCTTCCTAGGTGATGGCTAAAAGGAAGAGTGTTTGTGTTCTGGGTGCAAAGTCAGTTTCTGAGTAATATTTTGGTAATATAGGCACCTTT
>JAQZBX010060766.1:0-17238 GCA_029593785.1 Cabassous unicinctus
TATGATTTTTTACTTGTGTTAATTATTTATCTTTCTAGGTCTTGTATGGGTCTTCTTCTACCTTTTTTATTTATTTATTAATATTATTCTTTTCTTTTCTTATCCCTTTCCTTTTCCCTGGTTGTAATGGTTAGGTTAATGTGTCAACTCAGCCAGATAATTGTTTCCAGGTGTTTGTTCCAGCAAGCACTGGTCTAATTGTAATACAATTATTACAATTAGCCTTCCTACGGAACCTGGACTTATGCGTCCACTCTTGTGCAAAGAGTTGCATGAAAGACTCTTTTAAAATCTCATATTGTTGAGAGATATCTCCTGTTGATTCTGTTTCCTGAGAGAACCCTGACTAATACAATTTGGTACCGAGGAGTGGGGAAGTGTTTTTGCATATACCAAAATATTGGAATGGTTTTATAAATTGGTAAGGGGTATTTTTTGGAGGAATTGTGAAATTCTTGATGGAAAAGGCCTAGATCACTTTGAGGAGACTGTTGATAGTAATATGGATGGTAAAGAGAATTTCTATGATGCCTTAGAAGTAAATGATAAAACTATTATTGGAAACTGGAGGAAAAGCAATACATGTTTTAAAGTTGTGGAAACTTAGCAAGATTAACTCCTGGTGTTATATGGAAAACAGAATTTGAAAATGGCAAACCGGAGCATTTAGCTGAAGAACTTTCTGAGGTAAACTCGGAGAATGTGGCTTGGCTTCTTCCTGCAGCTTATAGCAAAATACTAGATGAGAGAAATACACTAAGGACTGAACTTTTGGGCACAAAGAAAACAGAAACTGATTCAGGAACTTCCAAGTTTCTGGAAATCAAATTCCCAGATGAAAGTGCCCCATTTGAAGACTTAGCTAAACCTGGAACTTGTAAATCAGAATTGAAGATGAAGTTATCTTGGAAAGACTTGTGGAAAGTCTTGCTTTCTGATGGCTTGGATCCCTGCTTCTTGCATGCTAAACCAACAACGTATTTGAGAGAGCTGTATATACAAAACCACTGTCAGCTTCGACAAAAGAGGGAATGGAAAGGAAAAATTGAAGGAGAAATAGCTTTAAGAAGAAACCCATGGGAGCTGAGATCTGGAATTAAGCCACTTCCTTGGGCCAAGAGTGTAGCCCCACTCATGTGTAGAGAGAGGATAACTTTACCCTAGCAGTTGAAGAGCGTGGATGTCCCCACCCAATATTCAGGAAGAGTTTTGATGTCCCAGGGTACAGGGAGGTTGGAGCACATTCCTCAAAGATTAGGGCTGTTAAGGTCAGCACCCCATAAGTCTGAGAGGCGTGCTCATGTCCCCCATGGAGTAGAGACAGCCAGATTGTCAAACCATTGCTTCGAGAGGGGTGAACCTGTATGCCAAATATTAGGGAAGGCCAGGTGGTCAACTTCTTGCTCTGAGAGGGTTGAACCTCCATGCCAAATGTTAGGGGGATGTTGTCTTCACCTCAATGTAATAGGGGGGCTAAGACTCTAACCCAAATTGGGTAAGGTTTGGCAATCACCCCAACACTCTTGGAGGGTGAGGTCTGGAGCTTGGTCAACACACAGATGTTTGATGAGGGTGGATTCAAGAAAATGGCTATTGGGCAAGCCTGTGGAAAGGGTGGGTTCCCATGTTGCCCCAAAGAGAAGAAACCATTATCTTAAGAATGACTCTCAGACTTTGAAATCCAATGGAGGATGCCCTGCAGGTTTACTGAACTGTAGAGGATCCATGACTCATGTTTAACATCCCAATTTCACCTTATGATATTGAAAATGTTTATCCTTTGTCTTTCCATTTGTTTATTGGAAGCAGTTAAATGGTTTTGTAAGTTTCAGAGGTCTACAGCTTATGGGATTTTGCCTGAAGACAAACTGTATTTCTTAAAACTGCCTATGGTATTATTTTGTACTTGAATTGTTACTGACTTAAGTTTTTTTGAATATTGTAATGTATTTTTGGAATTCAGAGTGTGGAATGTAGCCTTTTGGCAATTTGATGTAATTATGAATTCCAAAAATATAATTGGATCATGCTTGTAAACTCATCTCTTAATCTGCTCATGATTAAGTTATGATTAGGGCTTTGACTGGGCCAGGTCAGTAGGATGTTGAGCCCCACCCCTTGGTGGGTGGGGGAATTGAATATAAAAGGCAAGGCAAAGGACAGAGGGAGCAGTTTTTGAGAAGCAGTTTTGCTGTTGGAGTTTTGATGTTGGAGAGAAGGCTCCAGGAGAAGAGAAGTGAACCTTTCGCCTGGTAGAATTTGTGGTGTATTAGGGATCTCTCAGGAAACAGAATCAACAGGTGATATCTGACAATAATACGAGATTTTGAAAAAGTCTTTAACATGACCATGGGGATGCACAAGTTCAGGTTCCACAGGCAGGCTGCAAACCAGGGGATCCAATGAAAGGTCCTTCATGAGTTTCTGTGAGAAGTTGCCTGTCCAACGACAAGCTGGGAAATTCTCTCTGAATGTTGAAATCACTTTCCCTTTTAAGGCATTCAACTGATTGGATAAAAGCCTTACCCATTGGTGATGTAATCTCCCTGATTGATGCAGATGTAATCAGCCACCCATGCAGTAAACTCACTGGTGATCAAAATCCATAAATGCTCTTGTATTACAATTAGCCCAGTGCTTGCTGGAACAAACACCTGGAAACAATTATCTGGCTGAGTTGACACATTGACCTAACCATCACAGTCCACCCCTTGTCAACTTGGCAGTCATACACATTACCCTAAACCATACTTTGTCTCTAAGTAAAAACAATAATAGACAAGCATACATATATATTTCTGCCTAACAATGTTCAACTCCCTTGCGTACAACCAGAAACACATTAATTCCCCACAGAATAGGATGCAAGTCCTTGGGTAATATTCACACTTAAACTTGATATCCTTAAATATTATGATGTGGAATTAATACAAGTTTTCATATGATAGTAGAAAAAGTTCGGGAAGAAAACAAGAAATTCGTTTTGTGTACATATACAATCATACTCATAATGAAACAAGGAAGTAGGTTTCATGACTTTTACAGTCCTCGTTTCTGTAACTGGTTACATTGTCAAAGTTCATATTTATCACAAACTTCTTCCACTATCCATTCCATGTTCCCATTACATTCAGGAAGCACTGCAGCTGGCCGTGGTTCTTTGCCTTGTGGGGTGACCCAAACTTTCATTCCCAAAGATTCTGGGCCATTGTTAGTCCTGCTTGCATTGGTATGTTGCAACTTTCCACTGACTTAATCACAGGCATGGCAGTACTAGGAGATGCCCTAGAGGATCTCCTGCATTCCAGGCAAACTCTTCTTTACCCCCATTATGTATATATAGTCTTATTTCCCCTTGATAGTCAGGATCAATCACCCCAGCCAGTACAGTAATTCCCTGATTTGCCTGTTGATTTAAAGGTAAGAAGAGCCCAATGTGGCCAAGTGGCTGTCTTAACTTCCAGTTCAATGGAATCATTGTTATGTTCCCTGGTGGCAGCACTCCACTTTTTGGGACTAAAATCGGTAGACCAGCAGGGCTTAAGGTTGCAGGGACAGGAAGCAAAAATTTTCCTTGTGGGTCACTAGGGGTAATAGTGAGTGGTGCCACTCCCATTTCCACCGCTTGATTCCTGGACCCATGAATCTTGGTTATGGGAGAAACAGCACCATAGTGAGAACACTGATTCAGAGCATACACAGCCTCCTGGAGAACATTGCCCCAGCCTTGCAAGGTACTGCCACATAGTTGGCACTGTAATTGAGTCTTCAAAACGCCTTTCCACTGTTCTATTAATCCACCTGCTTCAGGGTGATGGGGAACATGGTAAGACCAGTGAATTCCATGGGCATGTGCCCATTTCCACACATAATTTGCTGTGAAATGTGTTCCTTGATCAGAAGCAATTCTGTTTGGAATGCCAAGGTGGTAGATATGACATTCGGTAAATCCACGGATGGTAGTTTTAGAAGAAGCATTGCCTGCCAGAAATGCAAACCCGTAGCCAGAGTATGTGTCTATTCCAGTTAAAACAAATTGCTGCTATTTCCATGGTGGAAGTGGCCCAATGCAGTCAACCTGCCACCAGGTAGCAGGCTGGTGACCTCGAGGAATGGTGCCATATCTGGGGCTGAATGTGGGTCTCTGCTACTTGCAGATTGGGCATTCAGCAGTGGATGTAGCCAAGTCAGCCTTGGGGAGGGGAAGTCCATGTTGCTGAGCCCATGCATAACCTCCATCCCTACCTCCATGGACACTTTGTTCATGAGCACATTAGGCAATGACAGGAGTGGCTGGGGAAAGAGGCTGAGCATTAGGCACAGAGCGGGTCATCTTATCCACTTGATTATTAAACTCTTCCTCTGCTGAAGTCACCCTCTGGTGAGCATTCACGTGAAACACAAATATGTTCATATTTTTTTGCCCACTCAGAAAGGTCTATCCATAGCTCTTCCTCAGACCTCCTTGTCACCAATTTTCCAATCATGTTCCTTCCAAGTCCATAACCATCCAGCCAAACCATTGGCAACAGCCCATGAATCAGTGTACAAAAGCACCTCTGGCCATTCCTTCTTCCAAGCCAAATGAACAACTAGATGCACTGCTCGAAGCTCTGCCCAATGGGAGGATTTGCCCTCACCATTATCCTTCAAGGATGTCCCAGAAAAGGGCTGCAGTGCCTCAGCTGTCCAGTTTTAGGTGGTAACTGCATAACGTGCAGAACCATCTGCAAACCAGGCTTAAGTTTTCTTATCCTCAGTCAACTGATTGTAAGAGACTCCCCAAGAGGCCAAAGCTGTGGGCTGGGAAAGGGAAGGTAACATGGCAGGGGTGGTAACCATGGGCATTTGGGCTACTTCCTCATGTAACTTACTTGTGCCTTCAGGATCTGCTCAAGCCCTATCTTGTATATACCACTTCCACGTTATTATGGAGTGCTGCTGCGCACACCCAACTTTATGGTTTGGTGGGTCAGACAATACCCAGATCATGACAGGCAACTCAGGTCTCATGGTAACTTGATGGTCCATGGTTAAGCATTCAGTCTCTACAAAGGCCCAGTAGCAAGCTATATTAGTCAGCCAAAGGGGTGCTTATAAGAAATACCAAAAATGGGTTGGTCTTCATAAAGGGTATTTATTTGGGGTAGAAGTCCACAGATACCAGGCCATAAAGCATTAAGTTTCTTCTCTCATCACAGTACATTGGCACGTGTTAGAACAAGACAGCTGCCGATGTTTGCCAGGGTTCAGGCTTCTTGGGTTCCTCTCTTCCTGGGGCTGCATTTCTCTCCATACTTAGCTCCTGTTTCCTCCACAAGGTCAGCTGTAGACGATCAGGTGAACGGCTCGCTTCTCTTCTCCTGGGGCCTTCTTTCCAACATCAAACTACTTCTCAAAAACTGCTTCAACTCTGTTCTTTGCCTTCCCTTTTATATTCAATTCCCCAATTCCCCACCTACCAAGGAGTGGGGCTCAATGCCCTACTTATGTGGCCCAGTCAACACCCCAATCATAACTCAATCATGCCTAGATTAACAGATCAGTTTACAAACATGATCCAATTATATTTTTGGAAATCATAATTACATTAATTTGGCCAACAGCCACACAAGCCAAAAGCTGATTTTCAAAAGGGGAATAGTTATCTGCAGAGAATGACAAGGCTTTGCTCCAAAATCCTAAGGGTTTTCATTGTGATTCCCCTATAGGGGCCTTCCAAAGGCTCCAGACGGCATCTCTATTTGCCACTGAAATTCCCAGCACCATTGGATCTGCTGGATCATATGGTCCAAGTGGTAGTGCAGCTTGCACAGCAGCCTGGACCCGTTGCAGAGCTTCCTCTTGTTCCAGTACCCAGTCAAAACTAGCAGCTTTTCTGGTCACTCAGTAAATGGTCTGGAGTAGCACACCCAAATGAGGAATCTGTTGTCTCCAAAATCCAAAGAGGCCAACTTAGCATTACTCCTCGATTTTGGTCATAGGAGGGGCTAGGTGCAACAGCTTATCCTTCACTTTAGAAGGGATATCTCTACAGGCCACACACCACTGGACACCTAGAAATTTCACTGAGGTGGAAGGACCCTGTATTTTTGTTGGATTTATCTCCCATCCTCTCTCACATGAATGCCTTACCAATAAATCTAGAGTCTTTGCTACTTCTTGCTCAGTAGGTCTTATCAACCTGATATCATCAATATAATGGATCAGTGTGATGTCTTGTGAGAGGGAGAGAAGATCAAGGTCCCTGCGGACAATATTATGACATAGGGCTGGAGAGTTGATATACCTCTTTGGCAGGACAGTGAAGGTATACTGCTGGACTTGCCAGCTGAAAGCAAACTGTTTCTGGTGGTCCTTACTAATGGCAATTGATAAAAAAGCATTTGCCAGATGAACAACTGCATTTCAGCTACCAGGGAAAGTGTTGATTTGTTCAACAATGATACCACATCTGGGACAGCAATTGCAATTGCAGCCATCATCTAGTTAAGTTTACGATAGTCTACTGTCATCCTCCAAAATCCATCTGTTTTCTGCACAGGCCAAATAGGAGAGTTGAATGGGGATGTGGTGGGAATCACCACCCCTGCATCCTTCAATCCTTGATGGTGGCACTAATCTCTGCAATATCTGCAGGAATAAGGTATTGCCTTTGATTTACTATTTTGCTAGGCAAGGGCAGTTCTAGAGGCTTCCACCTAGCCTTTCCAACCATAATAGCCCTCACTCCACAAGTCAGGGATCCAATGTGGGGATTCTTCCAGTTACTGAGTATGTATATTCCAATTATGCTTTCTGGAACTGGAGAAATAACCACATAATGGGTCCAGGGACCCACTGGACCCACTGTGAGATGGACCTGAGCTAAAACTCCATCAATCACCTGACCTCTATAAGCCCCTGCTCTGACTGGTGGACCACAGTGACATTTTGGATCTCCTGGAATTAATGTCACTTCTGAGCCAGTGTCTAATAATCCCTGAAATGTCTGATCATTTCCTTTTCCCCAATGCACAGTTACTCTCACAAAAGGCCATAGGTCTCCCTAGGGAAAGGTGGGAGGAAGATGAACAGTATAAATTTTTGGCAGTATAACAGCATCCTTCCCGAAGGGGTCCTGGCCTTCTCCTTATTCAAGGGGCTTTGGGTCTGTAAACTATCTCAAGTCTGGGAATTGATTAAGGGGCTGTGATTCTCTGCATCTGTAATTTGAGTTAGGATTTTGTTCACTTGACCTAGAACTCTTCAGCTTATACAGATCAAGAAGAAATTTAGTAGACTGCCCATGTATTTCATTTCTAGGTACCCCATGATCTATAGGCTATGCTATAACTCCATGCAACTCAGACTATTCTGTGTGCTGTTTTGAATCTTTCATTGCAGTAGCCATGCTTACCTTGCCTTTGGTGATTGACTGCCAATACTTGACTTTCACTGGAACAAGATCCAATCATCCCCATAATGTTTAAGGACACCAATTACATTACAGTGCCCCCCTAGTAATATCTAGCCTGCAGAGAAGATCAACGACAGAGCTCCTCAGAGAAGATGAAGTTAGTCTTACAAATTTATTCCTCATAGTCCTAGTTAAAGGTGTGTCCTCTGGACATTCATGGGGTGGGTGGGCAGGCTTCAAATGGTAAATCCATTCTAGTATTCCAATCTCTCTAAGCCTTTGAATTCCCTCATCTACTGTATACCATGGCAAATCAGGCATCTCAACATCAGACATGCTAGGCCATCATTTGGTCCATGCTTCAGTCAGCTACCCAAACAAACTGTTACAGCCCTTTCTAACCCCTGGAGCTGCAGTGTTGAATGCAGAATTTCTGCTTAGTGGGCCCATATCAATAAATTCAGCCTGATCCAACTTTATATTCCTTCCACCATTATCCCATAACCTTAGTATCCATTACCACACATATTCCCCTGACTTCTGTCTATATAAGTTGGAAAACTCATGCAGTTCTTTCAGAGTATAGCGTACTTCCTCATGGGTCACACTTTGTATTTCACCTTTGGGGACTTATTGTGATTTTAGTCTAGTAATGGGTCTTGAAGACAAGAGGGGTGTGGGGTGTGGGGTGTGGGTAAGGACAAGGATTAGAGATGTCTTGCAGGCTACTGAGGGCATTCCTTTGCATTTTCTTCTGGTGAGACAGGATTAATCTCTTCAGGCAGAGGTTGGAAAACAGATTCCTCTGGGCAGACTGGAAATTAGGCAGTGCAAGCTGGAGATTGGCTGGTACCTGCCTCATGGCTGAGATGAGGTCCAGACTCTCTGGGGCAAGGTGGAGGCTGGGCAGGTCATGCTGGATTTAAGCTGGTACCTGCCTCAGGGCTGGGAGGAGGTCCAGACTCCCTGGGGCAGGCCAGAGGTTGGGCAGTGCAGGATTCCATTTAGCTTGTACCACCTCAGGGCTGGAAGGAAGTCCATACTCCTTGAGGCAGGCTGGAGGCTGGATGATACAAGGTTGACAAGGTGTGGTCTCCACAGGGCAAGCCATCACAGGTTTATCTGGTAAAGTCTCAGAAGAACTTAGGGTTCCAATGTGCACACCAATATTATCATCATCCCATATGTCTCCGTCCCAATCCTTGGGGTTCCACTCTTTTATAATCTATGCCTTCACTTTAATTGCAAAAACTCTGTGAGGTTGAGATTTTAGTTTCCTCTGTAATTCTGCTACTCGTACAATGAGAGTCCGGGTTTGATTCTCAGATATCTCAAGTCTGTGGCTACAGGAGACAAGATTTTCTTTCAAGGGTCACGTAGAAACTTTTGTATCATTCATGCGGCATTTAAGTTTCAAATTTGAAGACTTTAGCTCATCTCTTTCTTTTGTAACTGTATCCAGAATTTCTAGGAGGAGAGAGCCAACGTCATTATACTTTTTGTCCCCACAAAATTCTGTTAAGGTGTGGAAAACACTCTCACCCATATCCTTCCTTCTTATAAGCATGGAAGTAGGGGAATCCAGTGATGCTATTTTGCGTATCCCTATTGCCAGCTCACACCATGGACTGTTAGCAACCTCATTATTGGAAAGGGAGTCATTAGTACCCCTGAGTCCAATTAGAGTAGAAAGCCAATAACAAAACTCCCAGAACCACCTCAGACATACCATGTTTAAGACTCTGTTACTCAAGAACCACTCCTGGTACCAAGTCCTCTCAGGCAAATGGCTCACTTCTTTTCTCCTGAGGCCTTCTCTCCAACATCAAACTCCAACATCAAAACTGCTTCTCAAAAATTGCTCATTCTGTCCTTTGCCTTGCCGTTTATATTCTATTCCCCCACCTACCAAGGGGTGGGGCTCAACACCCTACTGACCTGGCCCAGTCAACGCCCTAATCATACCTTAATCATGCCCAGGTAACAGATCAGTTTACAAGCATGATACAATTATAATTTTGGAATTCATAATTACATCAAATTGACAAACTGCTACACTGGTCTTAATTTTTTTTAAGGGAACATAGACAAGAGCAAGGAAATTGAATAAGAGAAATGAAGTGTCAAAGTGAAACCTCACAATATTAAAAAAAAACAAAACTACAATAAAATAAAACCTTAGAGTAGAAAGAGAAGCTAACTAATCAAATAAATGCATAAAGATAAACAGATGCTTAGAAACCAACAAAAAATTACAAGCCACACTAAGAAACAGGAAGACATGGTCCAGTCTAATGAGCAAACTTAAAACAGGAGGAGATGCAGAATATGGAACAATGTATTAAAGATGCCCAAAGAAATATCATGAATCAACTTAATGAAGTGAAGGAAGAAATTAAGGATATTAAGATGATACTGGGAGAATATACCAAACAAATTATAAAAGAAAAACGGATATGATGGTGATGAATGTTACAATGCAAGAAATAAATAATACACTGGAAACACATAAGAGCAGATTTTAACAGACAAAGGAAAGAATTAGTGATGTGGAATACATTACATGTGAAATTAAACATATAGAAGAACAGAGAGATAAAAAGATAGAAAAAACCCAGCAAGAACTTAAGAACTAGAATAACAATAGTAAACACACAAACATATGCATTATAGGTATCCCACAAAGGCAAGAGTAAGGAAAGGGAGCAAAAGGAGTGATAGAGTAAATAATGTTTGAAAATTTCCCAACTGTATTGAGGGACAGGGACGTACATGTCAAGGAAGTGCAGCGCACCCCAAACAGTATAAATCCTAACAGGCCTATCCCAAGACATATACTCATGAAATTGTCTAATTCTCAAGACAAAGAAATAACACTGGAAGTGCCAGAAAAAAGAGATCCATCACATAAAAGGGAAGCTCGATAAGATTAAGTGCTCATTTCTCATCTGAAACAATGGAGGTAAGAAGGCAGTGGTATGGCATAGTTAAGGTACTAAAAGAAAAATATCTCCCAGTCAAGAATTCTCTATCCAGCAATGCTTGCATTCTACAATAAGGGAGGGTTCAAGATATTCACAGAAAAACACAAATTAAGAGTTTGCCAATAAGAAACCTGTCCTTCAAGTAATAGAAAAGAGAGTTCTGCAAGTTAAAGGGAAAAACAGGGAAGAAAGAGCTGGGGGACAGCGTAAGAATAACTAAAAAGATAAAAAAGAGAATAAAAACAACATATGGCATACATAAAACTAAGGAAAATGAGGCTAATATAAGTAATGCCTTGACAGTAATAACACTGAATGCTAATGGATTAAAATCACCAGTCAAGAGACGCAGATTAGCAGAATGGATAAGAAAATATGACCCATTTATATGCTGTCTACAAGAAACCCACCTTAGACCCAGGGATGCAAGGAGGCTGAAAATGAATGGTTGGGAAACAATTTTACATGCAAATAATAACTAAATAAAGCAGAGATAGCTATATTAATATGGAGAAAATAGAGTGTAAATGCAAAACTGTTATAAGAGATGAAGTACACTATATATTAATAAAAGGGGAAATATTTCAAAACGAAAGAACAATCATAAACATCCACATACCCAACCAAAGTGCCTCAAAATACATGAGGCAAACACTGGAAAATCTAAGTGGAGAAATAGATGCACCTACAATTATAGCGGAGGACATTAATACACTATTATAACCATTACATCGAATATCTCAACAGAGAATCAATAAAGAAACAAAGACCTTGAATAATGCTTGAGAAGATCTGGACCTAATAGACATACATAGAACATTACAACCAAATGCAGTGGGATATATATTCTTATTGAGTGCACATGGGTCATTTTCTAGAATACACCACATGTTAGGCTAATACCAAAGACAAACAAAGATGCCTCGAGAAAGGAAAACTATACACCAATTTCTCTAAAGAACATAGATACTAAAATCCTCAACAAAATACTTTCTAATCGTATTCAACAATACATTAAATGAATTATACAAGATGAACAAGTAGGCTTCATCCTTGGTATGCAAGGAATGTTCAACATAAGAAAATCAATCAATATAATATACCATATAAACAGATCAAAAGAAAAAATCACATGATAATCTCTACAGATGCAGAAAAAGCATTCAAAAAAATACAACATCCTTTCCTGATAAAAAACACTTCAAAAGATAGGAATAAGAATGGAAGAAAAATTCCTTACCATGATAAAGAATATATATGAAAAACCCACAGTTAACATCATATTCAATTGTGAAATCCTAAAAGCTTTCTCTCTAAGATCGGGAATAAGACAAGGATGTCCACTCTCATGGCTGTTATTTAACTTTGTGTTAGAAGTACTTACTTAAGCACTTAGGCAAATAATATCTTTAAAATGCTATGAAAGACATCCTAATGAGAAAGGCAGAAGTGAAAATTACACTATTTGCAATGATATGATCCTATACCTCCTAAGATCTAAGTAATCTACAACAAAGCTTTTAGAGCTTACAAATGAGTTCAGTAAAGTGACAGGTTATAAGATCAATGTGCAAAAATCAGTACCATTTTTATCCACCAATAATGAGCAAATTGATGAGAAAATCAAGAAAAAAAATTCAATTTACAATAGCAGCTAAAATAATCAAATACCTAGAAATAAATTTAACTAAAGATGTAAATGACCTCCCTGCAGAAATCTACACAATATTGTTAAAGGAAATCAAAGAAGACCTAAATAATCCCTGTTCAAGGATAGGAAGACTAAACATCATTAAGATGTCTGTGCTACACAAACTGATTAACAGATTTAACGCAATACCAATAAAAGTTACCACAGCATCTTTTACTGAATTGGGAATGTTAACTATGAAATTTATTTAGAAGGGCAAGAAGAGGAAGAATCACACTACTTGACTTCAAAACCTACTACAAAGCTACAGTGGTCAAAACTGCCTGGTATTGGCACAAGGATAGACATACTGACGAATGGAACCAAATTGAGAGTCCTGCTGTAGACTTTCACATATACAGTCAATCAATATTTAACAAAGCCACAAAGCCCATCCCACTGGGAGAGAATGGCCTCTTCACCAAATGGTGCTTGGAGAACTGAATATCCATATCCAAAAGAATGAGAAAGGAACACTATTTCACACCTTATACAAAAATTAACTCAAGATGGATCAAAGATATAAATATAAGAGCCAAGATCATAAAGATCTTGGAAGATAATGTAGGGAATCATCTACAGGATCTTGTATTAGGAAATGGTCCCATGAACTTCACACTGAAAGCATGAGTAACAAAAGAAAAATTAGACAAATGGAACCGCCTCAAAATTAAAAACATTTGCACCTCAAAAAAGTTTGTCAAGAAAGTGAAAAGGCAGCTTACTCAATGGGAGAAAATTTTTGATAACCATATCTCTGATAGGGTCCTAATATCCAGCATATATAAAGAAATCCTACACCTCAAAAATAAAAAGACAAACAACCCATTTTAAAAAATGGCCCATTATTTGAATAGACATTCCTCTAAAGAAAAAATACAAATGCCTAAAAAGCACTTGTCAAGATGCTCAACAACACTAACTATTAGAGAATGCAAAGCAAAACTACAATGAGATATCATCTTATACCCATTAGACTGTTGGCTATTAAAAAACCAGGACTACAAATTTTGGAGAGGATGTGGAGGAATGGGAACCCTTATCCACTGCTGGTGGGAATGTAGAATGGTGCAGCCATTGTGGAAGACAGTTTGGCATTTCCTTGGGAAGCTAACTATGGAATTTCCATATGATTCAGCAATCCCACTGCTGGGTATATATCTAGAAGAATTGAAAGCAGGAACATGAGCAGATATGTGCACACCAATATTCATAGCACCATTATTCATCATTCCCAAAAGATGGAAAGAATCCATGTGTCCATCAACAAATGAAAGGATAAACAAATTGTGGTATATACATATAATGGAATATTACCCAGCTGTCAGAAGGAAAGCAGTATTAACACACAGGATAACATAGAGGAATCTTGAAGACCTTATGTTGAGTGAAGCAAGCCAGGCACTGAAGGACAAATATTACATTACCTCACTGATATGAATTAAGCAAATTGAGCAAACTCACAAGCTAGATTTTGGAAGATAGGTTTACAGAAGACAGAAAGGGAGAAGAAGGTTGTGAGTCAGTGCCCATAAGAGCAAAACCTATGATAAGGTGAACATGTGTAGTTGTGCAGTGGATGGGCATTACAGTGGTGCAGTGATACTATTGGGTTGGGTTCTGCTGGTTTGTGGGAGGGATAGGTTGGTAGGGTCGGTTGGACTGTCCATGGAACTGGGGAGAGGGTTGGGGGATAGACCAGGTGAACACTGGGGATTTGCAGGTATGTGGTTGAAACGACATTGTTGGGAATGTTATTTTGGCAACATGGCAGGAGAGGGTTATTGGTTTTGGGTGTTGGGTATAGGGGGCATTCAGGACAGTGCATACCTGGGGCAGCCTTCTAGGGCATGATGAGTGTTCATCTTGTCATAGTGTGTTGTATCAGTGGGTGGAGACCCACATAATGAGTGGGGAAGTGTTCTGTTCTCAAATAGAGGGTTGGGAGTCTCTTGAGAGCATAGACAGTGCCTAATCGGGGAGGACAGGACAGTTTGTCAAGCCCTCAATGTGGTTGCAAGTGACTATGAATCTTGTTCTTCAAGGAGTGAATCATGGTGGTTACGTTGGTTCCTGAGGAAAAAGCGGAGGGAGGAATAGACTAGATGGAACCTGGGGCATTTGGGGGATGCTGAAAGTGTTCTACATGATCTTGCAATGATGGATAAAGGCCAAGTTAAATTTCATCAAATTTATAAAAGTATATGGTCCAAAATGTAAACCATAATGTAAATAATTGACCATGGTTCATGGCAATGTTTCAATATTTATACAACAGTTGTAACAAATGTACTATCTACATGTAAAATGTTATTATTAGGGGAAAGGGGAAAACAGGGAGGATGCTGGGTATATGGGGACCCCGTATATTCTGTACCTGACTTTTCAGTAACCTAAAGCTTCTTTGAAGACTAAATGAAAAAAAATAAGACACTGGGGGAATAAATAGATGAAAATGTCACTGTACATACAAAATAACAGATCTTACAGTAATGAAAGACATAATGTCAAAATTTTTTCTTAATTTTGTATTTTTTAATTATTTATTATTCTAAATTTTTAAAAATGTTTTGTATTTTATTTGTTACTTTAAAAACTATCATTACTATTTCATTTTCTCATTAGTTGTATTTGGTTATTTTCTTAGCTTCATTTTTGAAGAAATTTAGGATCACAGCAGGGTTAAAACTGAGACAGGGGAGGATCAATGGTTCTGGGTGTCAGTAAGGGGGGATGCATTGGAGGAGGTTCATCTGGGGCATACTTATAAGCCATATAAATGTGTTCAAGTGTTCATGAGGCATTGTCACTGTGGGTGGAGATTCACACACCAACCAAAAGAATATTGAATTCCCATCCTGGGGAGCTCTGCCACATTCTCTAATGAGACAACAAGAATCCCCTGAGTACAGAGGCAGTAACTAGTGAAGGAGGATGGACCATTGACAGGCCCTTGATATTGATGACTGTACTTATGAACCGTTACTTTTGAAATTGAAATTTTGCCTAGTATTTTAGGGTGCCTAAGAGTTACCTCCTGAGACACTCCTTGGTGATCAAATGTGGCCTCTTTCTTAGCCAAACTCAGTATATAAATGCATTACCTTCCCCCAGCATGTGACATGAGTCTTGGGGATGAGATTGCGTGGCACTGAGGGATTACTACCAAGCACCAACTAGCAATGCAACTGGAAAAAAACATTGACCAAAATGGGGAAAGAGTAAAGACAAATGAGTTTATATGGGTAAAAGACTTCAAAGTGAGTCAGGAGCTCATCCCAGAGGTTACACTTATGCACGTCTCAACAGGATCTCATGGACTGCCAAAGTAAATATTGCCTCTAATAGCAGAGACATCCAGACAATATAGGCAGGGCAGAAAGCTCAAGATTTGGTGTCCTGCTTGGGAATTTATGCTCCCCAGTGTGACAGAGTTGGATTCAGTTGTGGTTTCCCTATGCATGGCTCTTCTGCCCCTTCTATTTGAATCTATAATTAGTGCTACAGCTGATTGGTGTATGTCCATGATTTAAATCTTTGGGCTGTCTACATGTCAGCTCAGCCCTGAATCTCAACAGAGTTGCAACACCTACTCTCTGGTTCATTGGACTAACCCAGGACAACTAAGAAAGAATTGATGATGGGCAATGACCATCCCAAGGAACAGAGAGTCTACAACTGCAAGCAACATAGTCCTATCCAACTGCCCCATCAGATCTAAGCCCTCTCTCACTTAGTAGTAGAGCAGGCATCAGCATCCCAGAGTCCCCAAGATTGGGCAATAAATGATGGACTAGAGTAGAATTACTGGCATTCTAGTATAGACTTACTGTGATTCTAAGAATTGGAGAACTTTTAACCTTGATGTGGAGGCAGTGGCCACTGTAGGTTCTGAGGGGGGGGAGAGGGAAAAACAGGTGTAATATGGGGACATTGTTAGGACTTGGAAATTGTTCTGAATGACATTGCAATGGCAGATACAAGGCACTATATATCTTGTCATAACGTACACAATTATGTGGGAAAGTGAGGGGAAGCAAACAGAAGTGTGGCTCGCCAATCTAGTAAGCTTAAGCCTGTAGTTGGTGCTGCTACTGACTGAGCAGGGCGGCTGGAAAGGGTGACAATGCCCTTGGCCTGGTATGGGTGATATCGCCCTCACTTGCCCTATTGCCCACTTGCTGTTTTTCTCCCCCCCGTCTCTCTATTTTTTCTTTTCCTTTTCTCACTCCCGCCTCCCTCTTATGTCCCTCCTACTTTCTTACCACACCCCACCACTTCCCTACCACTATATAAGATGTGAGCTTCCGCAATAAAGCAGACTGCACCATCAGCCTGTCTCTGCGAACATCATTCGCGCCGTCCTTACCTCCTTACCAGGCAACAATTGACGCCCAACGTGGGGCCCCCTCCGATCCTACTTGCTTATTTTCTAATGTTCCACTATCTTTTTATCGTGCTTATCGCTGTTCTTGCCGTTCTCTTTGGTGCCATTCTGGCCATAGTAGCTCCGGCTGACTGGTCTTTGGCAGACCGTACCTTCCTTGCTATAGCCTTCCTCTTCATAATAGCCTCTGCCACAGCGCTTGCTTACTTTGAATTTTAATTCTAAGGACCACAACAACTTGAGCCATCAGCTCCAGTGAAGTACCTCCAAGCCACCAGCTCCCAGGTCAGGACCCCCGCCCATATCATGGGCCCCAACCTTTCTAAAAAGCAGCACCCGCAGGTATGGGCTCTTGCTGCGCTCTTGGATTGCTACAACTGTCGCGTAATGATAAAACAGTTGCAGAAATACTGGGATTTAATACTCCCAATCAATCCCTGGCTATCTACAGCCAACCTATGGGACCCAGAGACCTTCCGATTGCTCATTGATTGAATAACTTCGGCAATGGAGCACGAGAATAAAAGATTCCCTCCTGGGCTTATCCCTACCTTAATTACCATTCGAGCTTGCCTTCAAGGCAGCAAACCACCTACAACAATATTTTCTGTGGATTCTGAGGAAAAGGAGGAGAGAGATAGCACCTCGTTAGTTCTGCAATATAATAATTTAGTTGAGGAAGAAGAATCAAACGAGTTGAAATGGCGCAAACAACAAAATGGCGCACTTCCGCCTTCTTCCTCAGAGAAACCTGGTAAACAACAAAATGGCGATTTCC
>JAQZBX010060767.1:0-17239 GCA_029593785.1 Cabassous unicinctus
TACATGTATATTCTTTATTTTATTTTTTTGCCTAGGAAATTATTATTTTTATTTTATTTTTTTTAAGATTTATTTATTTACTTTCATCCATTTTTACTTCCCCACCCCCGCTACCGTTTTTGCTGTTTTTGTGTCCATTCTCTGGGCAATTCTCTGTGTCTGTTTCCTGCCCTCTCTTCTCATCCTTCTCCTCCTGTCTTCACTGGGATTCGATCCTCGGAACCTCCAATGTAGGAGAGGCGTCCTACCGCCTGCGCTACCTTAATTCCTGGTTTTTCAGAGCGTCTCGTCTTGGCTCTCCCTTGTGTCACTCTCCTGTTATATCATCATCTTGCTGCATGGCCTGGCGGGGCCTGGGGGGCTCACCTGCTCACGGGGCCTGGTGGCGCACCCACGCACAGAGCCTGGCGGCCCGCGCGCCTTCTATATTTTTCTTTTTTCTTTTTACTGGGGGTCCCGGGGATCGAACCCAGGTCCTTCCATATGAGGGACGGACACCGAACCATTTGAGCCACATCCACTCCCCTGCTATATCTCTTAAGGCTGAATGTCATTTCCCATACAGGATAGTCACATAATAAATCAGGCTTGGTTTATCACAAGCATTCTAAATACCAGACCTAGGGAGAAAAACTAGGTCTGGGGATACATGCATGGTTTCTAATATAGCGAATGTTTAGCCTACCCTGATTATCACAAAATCAGGACAGCAAGAATATTTGCAGTATATATTCTTTAAAACATCTTACTCCCTTAGTTGTAATTCTTAGATCAGTATATATCATTAAAGAACTTTTTAATTGACCTTTCAGAAGAGGGTACCCTGAGAAAATTACTGATATCAGAAGTTCTATCAATAAAGTTCTCAAAATAAGATGGCACTGTCATTTATTCATCAGTTTCTCTTAAGATTGATTTGCACTGTTTAATCCTCTTTGCTTCAACATCTCATGGCGAGTTCATCAAAGTGAATTTTCTAAAACTCTATAGTACCGGACCAAACACCAAATCTACAGGGACTTTACCAAGGTACGGAGGTCCCATGAAACAGTCTAGAAGCAGATGCCTTGATTCTTTTTTGATGTCTCTTAGCTATGTGATATTTCACAAAGAGGAAAAAAATAAAACAGGAATATTTCCAAAATAAAACATAAAATATTATGATCATTTAAAACATCTACAAATGTCAACTGTTTCGTTTAATTTGGGATTTTAAAAATCCTAGTCTTTAGCATGGTATTACAAAGGAAAGAAATGGAATAAATAGAGAACCCATTACTGAAGCTACAGAAATGGCTTTATGGACTAGGACTGAGCAATTTTATGATGAGTGGAAAAAGAATCAGAAATGCATTCTTTTCCTATCTTGTAAAATATCTAAGCTTGTACTTAAATTCACTAATTCTAACACCAAGTCATGGAGTATAACATATACATAAATAACAGGGCTCTTTAGAAACAAAGATTGAGGGAAATTAAGGGCAAATTTCCAAGGTTCTTGTTCTTTCCTTGCTACTTGAAAGCCTACTACCATAGGCACTATTGCTAAAAAACCTGGAACTTTAAGCAAATTGGTGGGTTCAGAAGTAGAAAGAAGGAAAGAAACTATGAAAAATTAGAATAGTTCAGTGGAACTGATTCAAATGCAAAGCAACAGGTAGATTGGAATGTTTACATGGTATCACTTTTGTACAAAACCATTTTTCTATTTCATTGCATACTTTTACTTCTATGTTTGTTACATGTTATATAATTGTATCAGAAAATCATTTAGCAGGCATCTTCTTTCAAATAAAAGATTATGTGTGATTTATAAATTATATCCTCCTTTTCATTACATACCCTTTTATATAATTCGAATTTTTTAATATGTACAAATATTACCTTAAAAAAAAAAGTAAACAAGTTATATAAAAAAGAAAGCTTTCCTCCTAATACTTAGTTGACATCAGTATCACCGAAAAAAATGGGAGCTTTGCACCACACTAATGAGGGATGCTGTTAATGTAGGAAAGTGTGGGAGATGTGGGGAGCGGGACATGTGGGAATCCCCTATATTTTTTTTAAGTAACATTTATGTAATCTAAGTATCTTTAAAAAAATAAAAATTAAAAAACAAAAACAAAAACAAAAAACAACACATTTTGAAACATAACCCATTTCTAAGTTGGGGAAGGTATATAACTTAAAACATAAGACTATGAGCTACCAATGGGTAGAAACTTCATTTCCTTCATTTTTACCCTTCAATGTTCATCATAGTGTGTCATGCAGAGAAGATACAGCTCAAATGGCATATGAGCTGAACATATGCACTACTTTGAAAATTCAATTCCCTATTCTGCTTAATTCAATCCTTTGGCCTCAGTGAAGAGACACAAATATTCTTTCCAGGATACGTATGAAGTCGTTTTCTGCAGATAATGTCTTCATTCAAAGGCAACACTGGCAGGTCAATTTAAAAATGTTTGGTTGCTAGGCAGGTGAGCCTTTCAGTTTCCTTTAGATCCCCTACTCTTTTAGCTTTACTGTTCTCCTAATTCTGCCTTGAACCAGCTATTTGTTAGGCATTATGCTCCCAGACAACATATTCTCTATGCATGTTTAAAAAAAGGGTGCTTTCCTCAGCCTTGCCTTGTCTGTCTCTAATGTAGAGGCTGGGAGAACTGGGCTCGATGATATTAAAATTAAGTTAGGGAAGAGTGTAGCTTGGAGCACAAAGTAATTATCAATAAATCTTTTTCATCAAAAAAAAAAAAAGTTAAATTTCTTGAACTTGATAACCACTTAAGGTGGTTACGTAAGTGAATATCCTAGTTCTTAGGAAATGTACATGGCAGTATTAAGCGTTCAAAGAGCATGATGTATACAACCTACACTCAAGTGTTCAGAAAATGGATTGATAAATAGATGACAGATGATGGACAGATAGATACAAAAAATGTGGCATAATGTGAAATTGTTGGATCTGGGAATCTGGAGGAGAGGGTGGGTAGGAATATGTTGGAGTTCTCTGTATGGAGTTTGTATTCTTGTAACTGTCCTGTAAGTTTGAAAGTATTTCAAACTAAAAAGTTAAAAAAAAGAGAGAAAAGAAATGTAACAGTCTCACCTACAGTCTACTAATATTTTGACTTTGAGCAAGTTATTCAGCCTCTCTGTGCCTTGACTTTCTCTCTATTAACAAAAATACCTTCCTTGCAACCTCAACATGATGCAGTGAAGTTCAAATGAAAACATAATAAATATGAAACTTTAAAGAGAGAGAGAAAAAAAAAAGACACATAAATCACCATTACAGGAGCATAGCAAAACATATTACAAATAAGCTATTTTACTTAAGAAAGAATACTTCAACTCAACAACACATTACTAATTTCTAGAAAGAAATTATTTCCCTTATCACTAATAAATATGAAATTTTTCTTGCAAGACATGTATTATTTCAAAAACAACAAACTTACTCATCATTGTCTTTTGTTGTAGAGTCTGTTCTTTCAGTTAATCTGGAACCGAGAGAATTCAATTTTTTTCTCTTTCCTATATATTACGTAATAAAGAGAGGAACACAAAGTTAAGGGAGAGATCACCAAATTTTAAATAAAATTTAGATTGTAAATTTTAAATAGAAAGTAAAAGGTGGATAAATGAAATGGAGGTAGGAAAAGAAAAAGTATCCTAAATTTCTTATGGAAAAAATTTTTTTCACTATTATAACTACTCAATAACTATTTTGGTTTTTCATTTCCCTAATTTTTATTTACCATGACTTTATATAGCAAAAACAATCTTTTGAATAAAATTTTCATTGGGATTTAGTAAAGCAGAGAGAAAACCAAGGAAACTCAATTTGATAATATAATTAACTTAAATAATTAGCTTAAAATAAATTAGTAAGCTTTACTAAGGAATACTTACATCAAATATTTAAATCAAATATTAAAGCTTCCAGTTTACATTATTTTACCTTTTTTTCCCAAAGTAACAACAAGGGACTGCTTATGCTAATACCTAGAAAAGAGTGATTTTCTAGTGCCAACATAGCAAAATTAAGTTGATACATTTTTGAGTAGAAGAAAAAACTATTAATTTTAGATTCTGGTTAAAATTAGAATGGCTTAGTCCAAAATAAGGGACCTAGGAAGAAATCCTTAGGATCAGGAATTTAGCCCTATAGAACTGCCTCAACTTTATCACTCTGTCCCACTGTAGAAGTGACACATTGAAACTGAATCTTCTCTTTTGATCCTCATGGAACAGATAAGGGTCCATTCTCCCACCCACTGTAAACAATGCAAACAGATGCTCAACTGAAATTATCAACAGATTACCATTCTTACAGATGAAAATAAGGTTCAAGTTTACTAATTGGCTAAGGCCTCCACATTCTTTGTCCTAGAAGCTGGTTATGGTGAGTTCCTGATGCTGATTATGATCTACATTAGCTGCACAAGTAGGGATGTAAAGTTGCTGAAGAGTCTACACTCAGACCACAAGGGAAAAGCATTTTGGCATTTAATGAACCCCCTTCAAGTCACCAGGACACAGGCTCCCCCCACACCCTTAATCTTCTCCTCAGCTCTTCCACTGAAGAATCTGGCCTTCACGTGACACGATGAAAGCTTTCCTTTCCCTAGAACTTTGTAGTAGCCCAATCGCACCACATCAATGATGGGAGCAGCTCCAGTCTTGTTTTTGGCAGCATTTACCCATGCCTGCTCACTGACTAAGGTCCATAGTTTATCAAGCTTTACAGTTGGACAGAAACTCTGATTCCTCTTCAAGTGATAATGTCTCATACCAACCTTCCTGAAGTAACCTGGGTAATATTTGTTGAAGTTGATCCTTTGGTGATTGCATGCCACCAGCATTACCCCAGCCCCCTGGATGCTTCTGGTGTTTGCCAATATGGCCGTGACCATGGCTCACATGGCTCTGGAGTTTCTGGGTCTTTCTAAATCTGGATAGCATGTCAGCGGCCAAGATGAAAGAGTGGCTTGCAATTTTTTGCTGATGTCTGGGCATTTGATTTTTTGATGTGTTAATCCTGAAGATCAATTTCTTCCTCTTGTCTAGGGTTTTATTGTTGATTGGCTTTGTGTTAAGGCTCTTCTTTGATGCTTAGTCCAACTCATTCTGGGTATTTAGAGTAGCCCATGTTTAACTGTTTAGATTTTTTCAGCTCTTTTTCATCTGGAAATGCGGTACAATTTTTTTTTTAACAAGCTCTGGCCAGTTTTATTAAAGAAAATTTTTACATGATTTACTTTTCGCCAGTCTGTTCTGGCATGCTTCTAATGATATCAGAATCACCTGGATCGATGATAGCCAATGTGCATACTCTCCAGTATTTTCTGCATGCTGTGCCCAATTCAATATTATTGCCACTGTAGTGATGAACACGTTTTGGCCAACATGCCATAATACTCTATTTCAGATTTCCTCAAAGCTGGGCAGTTATTGGTAAGGATCACTGGTTTCACTTTGCCTTGCTTGATCATCTTCAGAGTCTGCTTGTATCCTGGCACATACTTTCCACTTTTCATAACAAGTTGGAGCCTAGAGTTGATCGACTCCAACAACTTTTTCGTCTTCTTTGTAGCCACCATTTTCCTGTCTTAGGTGTAGGATGGCCCCCAACAAAGAGCAGCTGCCAAGATGGCTGGGGAATGAGAAAGGAAGGAGTTCCCCTGGTACAATTTTTAAGATTGCATTTTTACATGTGATTGTTTCACATCCAGGAGAAAGATTCTTTTCCTCTTTTCCTACTTTGGTGATCTTGACCTGTTCTGTTTGTTTTTAGTGCAGAATTTACCCTCAACTCCGATGATTTGTTTAAATTCTTTCCTTTACTCAGTGTCCCCTTCTCATTATACTTTTCACTTCTGGGACTCATCCTGTCTTACATCAGTTCAGTTCCTCTACCCTCCTTTTTTGTGAGGCTTTTCTTCCTCCGGTTCTTTCCCATTAGGGTATCCCACCTGGGAGAGCCAGATGAGGTTAATCCAGAAAGGTCTGTTTTATGTGGTCCAGCAAACAGAGACTGGATTGAGTGTGTGCACCTCTTGCCAACAGTTCTGCTTTGGTCTCTTTTTTCCATGAAGGCACTACTGTATGTGGTACTTCTCAGCTGCTTGTTTCCACTCTGGGTCTCTGTGGATTTGGATCCCTGTGTCTGGATATGAGTGGGGTTCTAACTCGTTGTTTAGAGGTTCTATGGTTTGAAACACACTGGTAGGTATGTAATGTAAATCGCCTACCTGATTTTTCTTCTTTTCCTTTGAGCATTTTGTGGAGTCCCTCTCCAGTCTCTCTCATACTCCAGAGCTCCAAGTAAGTGGGATTTGTCTTTTTATTAGTTGATTCTGAGGGGAGACTTTTCTAGGGGTATCTTAAATAGCCACATGTTGATGACATCACACTCCATTATGAATTTTTGATCAATGAATTATTTAGAAGTTTCCTTATTTCCAAACAAATGGACTAAAATATCTGGAGGGCTGACTTTTAATTACTGATTCCTAATTGTATACAATTTTGAACAGAGAATGTCATCTGTGTGACAGCAATTTTTAGTACAGTGAGACTTCCTTTGTGACACCAAACTAGTTATATTTTTGTAAAAGTTCTATTGTGTTTTATTATATATTGGGTATTATACCTATTTGACAACTGCTCATTAGATCAAGCTTGCTAACTATGTTTAAACTGTCTATATCCTTCCTAACATTTTATCTGTTTCATCTGTTTCTGAAAACAGCAGCATATCTTCTATGATGGCTGGGAATTTGTCAGTCTCTCCTTATAATACTGCCATATTTAGTTGTGTTTTGTTTGAATTTTTGTTTTAGATTTAGGTTCAGGATTCTTTTATCTTCCTGGTGAACTTTTTCCTTCTATCATTATATAAAGATCTCCATTATCTTAAATAATGCCTTTTTGCCTTAGTCTATTTTGATCTATATTAATAATAATTTCTACATCAGTTATCTTTTTTAAAAAGCTGATATTTACTTTGTTTCCTTTGCATTTATTTGTCCTGTCCAAAAGTTTAAATAATAGCAATAAAAATAGCTAACATATGAATTGAACACTTATTATATGACAAGCACTGTTCTAAATGTTTTTTTTGTATGTGTGTATTAATTCATTTAATTCTCACAACAACCCTGAGGTAGGTATTATTATTTTCCCTATTTTACAGGCAATGAAACAAAAACACAATTAAATAGTCAACTAGTAGATATCCTATCTTCTGCCTAAAGAATACATGGATCTCAAAACACTTTGACTCCTTTCTTCCCTCTCACTTCTCTTCCATGCTAGGGTGGTCTGTTAAATAGCCCTAACATTATTTTTTAATCCCTTCTCAAAATGTTTGTCTTTTCCTTTATAGTAACTTTGTGATTAGAATTTACCAACATTTTGCTAATTCATTTTTCACCATTACTCTTTGCATTTCATTCCTTCATGAGGGTCCATTTCCTTCTCATGGAAGTATATTTTAATCAGTCCTTTCAGTGAGTTTCTCTGAATGGTACATTCTCTCAGAATTGTCTGAAAACAGCTTCATTTCATCCTCACTTCTTGAAGTAAAATTTACCTTTGATTCTTAATGGTATTACATTATTCCATTTTCTTCTGGATTCTATTGATACTGATGAAATGTCTACCATCAATCTGTCATTCCCTTGTAGAAAGTATGTGTTTTCTCTGGTTGCTTTTTAAATTTTCTCTTTGTCTTTGATGTTCTGCGGTTTTCTCACTATCCTTATTTTAGTTCATCCTGCTCAGACAAGTATGCTACTTTAATCTGGAAATTCATGTTTTTCTTTAATTATGGAAAATGTATAGTCCTTATATCTTTGAATATTGCCTCTGTCCCATTTTTTCTATTCCCTTCTGTAGAACTCCTATTTGACATAGGTTGAACCTTCTTATTCTATCATTTTTTTTGTTTTCTGTTTTTATCACATTCTCTATCTCTTTATCTCTCTGGGCTACATTGCTACAGACTGGGTGATTTCCTCAGATCTACTGTCCAGATTACAAGTATTCTCTTTAAGTATGTCAAATTTGTTGTTTATCCTTCTACTCTAATAATAGTCTGATGTGTTCTTGGCAGTAAAGGAGAAAAAAAGTTTACCATCTGTGGCAGTTTGATATTATTTATGAATCCCAAAAAGAGAGAAAAATTATGTGTGTAAACTGGTCTGTTCCTCTGGGTGTGATACCCTTTGATTATATTAAATTCAAAGGTTTTAAGTTTACTTGATAAAAGATTAGGGCTTTGATTTGACCTCGTCAGTAGGGCATGACTCAGGGTTGAGTCCCCACCCCCTTGGTGGGCTGAAAAACGGACACTCACTCAAGAAGACACAGAAAGAGAGAGAACTCCACAGACACAGAAGAGGAGAACTTGGTCATGTTGGTTCTGCCACGTGACAGAAAGGAGAAGGCTCAAACAGCTAAAGCCCCAAGAAGAGAGATGAGCCTTTGCCTGATAGTCTGCAGTTGAAGATAAGAAAGTATCTAAGCAGCTGAGAAGGTCCGGAAAGGAATGAGCCTTATGCCAGCCTACAGCTGAGATTGGAAGAAGCTGGGAATATGAAGCCTTAAGAGGAAGAAGGAAGGAGAGGCCAGGCAGAGATCGCCCACCATCTTGCTTCAATAAGTGGCAATAGACTTTGGTGAGAAAACAGCCTTGAGTTAAGACACTTTAGGGCCTTGTAACTGTAAAGTTTCTACTCCAAATAGATATCTTTATAAAAGCCAACCAATTTCTGGTATTTTGCATTGGCAGCCCTTTGGCAACTAAAAACTTAGTATTACAATCTGTGATAATTATCCACCTAAATGTCTGCTGGGATCATGCGGCCAATGTTTTTATGGGTGAAAGGAATGTTCCCTTAAGTTCATATTTAATTTCAATATGGAAATTGAGTACATATCCATTTAAAATCTATTCACATTTCTGTATAGTGATGTGTAATCTCTAAAGTATTAATTTTAAATTTCAAACAAAACATGTATCAGGTGCATATAAAAGAGATTATGGGACTTCGAGAAAATATACACTGTAGCCATTTGTCAATTTGATGTAATTATGAATTCCAAAAATATAATTGGATCATGCTTGTAAACTGATCTGTTAATCTGGGCATGAGTAAGTTATGATTAGGGCATTGAGTCCCACCCCTTGGTGGGTGGGGGAAGAAAATATAAAAGACATCACAAAGAACAGAGTTGCAGCAGGTTTTGAGTAGCAGTTTTGATGTTGGAGAAAAGGCCCCAGGATAGAGACAAGACGTTTGCTCAGAGTTTACAGCTGGTCTTGTGGAGATAAGCAAAGCCTAGAGAGCCTCATAGTCTACAGCTGACCTTTTGGAGGAAACAGAGGCGCTGAGCCCAGAGAGAAACGCAGCCCTGGGAAGAGAGGAACCCAAGAAGTCTGAACCCTGGCAAACGTCGGCAGCTGTCTTGCTCCAACACGTGGCAAGGGACTTTGGTGAGAGAAGAAACTTATGCTTTATGGCCTGGTAACTGTGGACTTCTACCCCAAATAAATACCCTTTATAAAGACCAACCAATCTCTGGTATATTGCATTAACGCCCCTTTGGCTGACTAATGCATACACATTTTCATATATTTTGTGAAAGCAAACCTAACATTAATAGCTTTAAGATAAAAAAAAAACATTTAAATAAAGTAAAATCAAAGTCACTCAAAAGTTTAAGATATTATTATGTGTGTTAGAGATTGAATCATGTCCCTCAAAAAAGGTGTGTTCAGGTCCCAACCCCTGGTTCTGTGGGTATGAACCCATTTGTAAATAGGACTTTGAAGATGTTATTAGTTAAGGTGTGCCTAGACTTAATGAGGATGGACTTTAATTCAATATGGCTGAAGTCCTTATAAGCAAAGGAAATTGGATATAGAAAAGAATCCACAAGAAGCTAGACGCTGGAAGAGAAAGGAGAGGACGTCCATGTGATAGAAAAGCCAAGGAATCCTAAGGATTGCTGGAATCCAGCCCCAGAATGCCACAGCCTTTGGGGAGAAAGCGTCACATTGCTGACACCTTTCTTTTGGACTTATACTAACCTCAAAACTGAGCCAATAAATTCCCATTGTTTAAGCCAACCTATTGTATGATATTTGTTTTAACAGCTGGCTATCTAAAACAATGTGTTTCATTAAAACAGAATTAGGTAAAAAAGGCAAAACTTTTTTTTTTCTGTGTAGCTCTAATATATGCTTAGCATGCAATAAATATTAAGCAATAAAATATGGATTGGGCTAATCATAACATATCTAAAAATACATTTTATTACATTTGTGTCTACTTAAAATTTTATATTATAAAACCAATATGTCACTAATTTATCGTCTTTTCTAATAATAATTAAATCTATGAAATCAGATTATTTTAACTTTTAAATAAATATTCTGGCAATAAACTGGCAGAGAACATCAAATATGTATGGTCAAAATTAAACTAGCAATACTTTAAAGTAAAGAATTTCATATTAAAATAAGGTTTTCCTCTAATGGAAAATTCCCCGAGACTTTCTGTAAACACATTTAAAATAGTAAAAGAAAAGAACGGAATAAAATATAATAAATAAAGGCAAGCTGTATAAAGATGTACTAAATGTAGATAAAACTAAATGGACAACATGGATAAAAATAACATTTAGAAGTATCACTCTTAAACTATAGCGCAGCAGTATCTGAATTATATGCCCTTTAATTTTTGCACAAGATGGATAGCTTATTAAGGGGAGTATCTGTAACCATTATAATTGATAGTAGCTGAAGGCAGTCAGGTCATAATTTCTATTTAATGGATAGGTTAGTAAGGAGACAGAGTCTGCAGTAGCATTTTAAAATAAGTGCCTAGAAAGTTTACATTTATGTCCAATGTATTATCGACATTCTAGCGTTTTCTATGTTGAATTCTTTAAGAGGAGAAAAATCTGCTGCAGCAAGACCCATATATTTTTAAATCAAAATCTTGACTTAACCAATAACTAGAAAAATCTTATAATAAGTCAAAAAGGATTTTCAACTAACCATTTGATGGTCCATTTCTGCGCTCTTGTTCTTTAGAGCTTGTGGGAGAAGTAAATGGGCTCATTTGACGAGTTCCAGTTGTTGGAGAATAAGTTGTAATACTCTTCATCCTTTTCATTTTTGAAAGATCAAATGACTGGAAATAAATAATTTTGGACAGAAATATTTATGTTTAGTTATATACTTTTGAAAAGTCAGCAAAATCCAAACCAATATACTTGTGCTTGTTCTTTCTTTTCACATTTCAAATATACTCAACTATCACTTTAGAATCATTATCCTTTCAAATTATATACATGTTTCTGGTCTCCACAATAAAGGCATCTTTTTGATATTTATGAAATTTTAACATTAAAGGGTTACTACCTTCTGAGATTATATTTCCAACAAAGTCAGATAGCTAACTCTCCCAACCACGTCCTGACATTTGTGCTCAGTTGAACCTGTAATAAGGGGCCAGGCTAGGGAAACTCCCAGAAGTGCCAATTAACCAAGACCTACAAGGAAATCCCAGAAAGGATCAGTGTTGTCCTAATCTGTCACAAAGTTGCTCTAACACAGTAGTCTTACCTTAATGATAACCAAAATAATTTTCAAACAATTCAGCCAGGCATTTAAGGTCTTTGAGAATTTGGCCTATTCTACACAAATCCTCTCTGCAGCAAACACCTCTGACTTCCCATAGACCTTGTACATAACTCTTTTTGCTGTTAACATATTTCAATATTCTTTTTACATTTCTGCCTGCCCTATAAGAATTTGGGCATCTTAAAATTGCAATTTCTTCATTTATGAACCCTAGAACTTAAAAATATGTGATGAATGAATGACTTGAAAGGAACAAGTCCAGTAAACTTGGCCAAATCACTTTACTCAGATATATTCATTTGTTCATTAGTTCACTCGTCGAATATTAACTGGCACACATAGTTTCAGTTACTAAGCTACACATATATTTGCACCTCAGCTCATTCTGAGATTCTAGTCTGGAACGTCATCTTTCTTATCTTCCCCAAGATCTGATCTTAGTTTAGTTTATGTCCCCTTGGTAATACATTTCCTCCAAACACCCATTATCACACTATTTAATTGTTCTTTCTTCTGAATTCCCTTAAAAGTTGTTTTCCATACTGCTTACTGGTCACCCAGTATTTGCTAACGAATGTATATGGAGAAATATAACAAATTGTTCTAGTCTCAAGTAGCTTCTTCTAAAAACTAAATAGCAGAAAAGAGGTCTTAAGGTAGTATGTGTGTTATAGAAATTCAGAGGAAAGAGAAAATCAAAGTGGGATGCAATAATCCATCACAAAAGGAAAAGGGAAGGGTGAGACGTAAGATAAGTGAAGGTAAAAGTCTTTTAGAAAACTCTGAAATCTAGAGGTGGAACAGACAGCATAAGGTGGATATAGGGGATAAAGGCTCTTGGTATGTTGCCAACATTATACAATTAAACTGTAGCTTGGTAGCTGCCTTAAAATAGCTACATAATTCTGCATGGTCAACTATCCTTTATTTTTAATACCTGTGGCAGAAATAGTGACCATGTCACCTTTTTAAATGATTTTGGTATTATTTCCAGAATCTATAGCATCAAATGCATACTAATAAAATCTTCTTTACAGTTAAGATTTTAAATGATAAATGCTTCTTTGTACTGGAGAACAAAAGGCATTCTATTCTTTCTATTATGTAGCCACAGTAGCCATGAAAGTAACCAATATCTTTTTTAAAAAAAATCAAACTCTAATATCAAGTTTTAACTCTAAAGCAATATCTTTTTTTTTTCCCTAGGGTGAAAGGGTTTTAAGTCTTTTTATCAAGTAGTTACTATTACTCTCCATCTTGAGTTTTCACCTATTTATATGTATTCAGTCATAAACCATGACATTTTTCCAACACCTACCATACTTTTCCAAGAATTTATTGCCAGAACTATTTCACTGTGGATGTACAATAAATGAAAGTCCTTTCCTAATGTACATTTATGTCAATCTGTTTTTCTATTTTCACCAAAAAATTATTTTATCCAATGCAAAATGTCTAAACATTGCAACTGCAGATCATACATTTCTCCTTGAAAACAATTTTCTAGCTTTCAGAAAATAACTGTGTTTGTGTGTGTGTGCGCGCCTCCCTTTAAAAATACTGAGGCTTCTCTTTTTCCTTCTTTTGGTTGCTGGTGTTAAAAGAAAAATGTCTGTCTATATCATTATACAAAGAGGGGGGGAATGAAAATTATCTTTCCCTACTATCCCAGTAAATATTCTTCAGTAAACAACCACATTTTAATATATCTGCCTACTGGTATACACAAAGGCATAATCTTAATTCCCTAAGTTTTCTTTCCCCTCAGGGTTTTACCAAGATCCTCTAACTTTTAATCCATGAAGATGCTTAGAAGCGATTCTAAGTGAAGTCTAGAAATTATCTAAAAATCTCCATTCTGCCATGCCCCAAACTAGCCTACTCATTAGTCTTCCACAACAGAAAGAGTTAAGAAGACTGAGATCTGAGAAAAGATTGAGCTACTAATTGAGAAGTTGGGCCCTTTTACCACTCAACAGAGTAAGTGCTATCTACCAGACCCTTACAAAAACAGAGGAAGAAAAAGTGAAATGAATAGATTTGGTTAGAGAAGGGAGAAGATTCAAAATGCAAACAACTTTTTAAAGGAAGATTGTAAGGAAACAGAAATCATAAAATAAGTTACAACTACTTCTATAGTAAAGTTACAACTACTAATATTTATTGCTTCCTTAGAGGTATTTAACATTGCTAAACAGAAAAATGCCATGTTTTAAGATTCTGCCTATGACCAGCTCAAATACCACTGTACTTCCTGCAAGGAGGTCAAACCTTGAATACTAGCAAAACAAATTTGGGCATTGATTTTTTTTGGCCTTAAAAAAATCAGTGTTCTCTCCATAATTGCAAATGGATATAGCATTCTCTTTCAATATTTTTCACAAATTGTAGCTTATTTCTTCACCTTGCTTAAAGCATATTCTACCAAAAAGGTGTGTGATGGTTAGGCTAATGTGTCAACCCGGCCAGGTAATTGTGTCCAGGTATTTGTTCCAGCAAGCACTAGGCTAATTGTAATAAAGAGCATTTATGGACTTCAATTACCAATGAGTTTACTGCGTGGATGGCTGATTACATCTGCATCAATCAGGGAGATTACATCACCAATGGGTGGAGCTTTTATCCAATCAGTTGAATGACTTAAAAGGGGAAGAGATTTCAACGTTCAGAGAGAATTTCCCAGCTCTTCCTTGGACAGGCAACTTCTCCCAGAAACTTATCAACGACCTTTCATCGGACTTTCATCAGAGCCACTGGTTTGCAGCCTGCCTGCGGAACCCAGACTTGTGCATTCCCACGGTCATCTGACGGCCTCTTTTAAAATCTCATATTATTGACAGATATCTCCTGTTGATTCTGTTTCCCGAGAGACCCCTGACTAATACAGCTTGGTACCGGGAATGGTTCTTGAGGAACAGAGTCTTAAACATGGGATGTCTGAGGTGGTTCTGGGAGTTTTGTAATTGGCTCTCTACTCTAATTGGACTCAGGGGTACTAATGACTCCCTTTCCAATAGTGAGGTTGCTAACAGTCCATGGCGTGAGCTGGAAATAGAGACATGCAAAATAGCATCATTGGATTCCCCTACTTCCACGCTTATAAGAAGCAATGATCTGGGTGAGAGTGTTTTCAACACCTTAACAGAATTTTGTGGAGTAAAAAAATATAATGATGTTGGCTGGCTCCTCCTAGATACTCTGGATACAGTTACAAAATAAAGAGATGAGCTAAAGTCTTCAAATTTGAAACTTAAATGTCGCATGAATGATATGAAAGTTTCTATGTGTGCCTTGAAAGAAAATCTTGTCTCCTGTAGCCACAGACTTGAGATATCTGAGATTCAAACCCAGACTCTCATTGTACGAGTAGCAGAATTACAGAGGAAACTAAAATCTCAACCTCACACGGTTTCTGCAATTAAAGTGAAGCCACTGATTGGAAAGGAGTGGAACCCCGAGGATTGGAACGGAGACATATGGGAAGATGGGAAGATGACAATATTGGTGGGGACATTGGAACCCTAAATTCTGCCGAGACTTTACCAGATAACCCTGCAATGGCCTGCCCTGTGGAGACCACACCTTGTCAACCTTGTATCATCCAGCCTCCAGCCTGCCCCAGGGAGTCCAGACTTCCTTCCAGCCCTGAGGTGGGAACAAGCCAAATGGAAGCCTGCACTGCCCAGCCTCTGGCCTGCCCCAGGGAGTCTGGACCTCCTCCCAGCCCTGAGACAGGTACCAGCCTAACTCCAGCATGCACTGCCCAGCCTCCACCTTGCCCCAGAGAGTCTGGACCTCCTCCCAGCCACAAGGCAGGTACCAGCCAATCTCCAGCATGTACTGCCCAACTTCCAGTCGGCCCTGAGGAATCTGTCTTCCAACCCCTGCCTGAAGAGAATAATCCTGTCTCACCAGAAGAAAATGCAAAGGAATGCCCTCAGGTCAGTAGCCTGCAAGACAACTCTAATCCTTCTCCTTAACCACACCCCCCACCCCTCTTGTCTTCGAGACCCATTACTAGATTAAAATCACAACAAGCCCCCAAAGGTGAAATACAAAGTGTGACCCATGAGGAAGTACGCTATACTCTGAAAGAACTGCATGAGTTTTCCAACTTATATAGACAGAAATCAGGGAAATATGTGTGGGAATGGATACTAAAGGTATGGGATAATGGTGGAAGGAATATAAAGTTGGATCAGGCTGAATTTATTGATATGGGCCCACTAAGCAGAAATTCTGGATTCAACGCTGTAGCTCGAGGGGTTAGAAAGGGCTCTAACACTTTGGGTGGCTGACTGAAGCATGGACCAAACGATGGCCTAGCATGTCTGATGTTGAGATGCCTGATTTGCTGTGGGATATAGTAGATCAGGGGATTCAAAGGCTTAGAGATTGGAAGGCTAGAATGGATTTACCACTTGAGACCTGCCCACCCACCGCAGGAATGTCCAGAGGACACACCTTTAACCAGGACAGTGAGGAATAAATTTGTAAGACTAACTCCATCTTCTCTGAAGAGCTCTGTGGTTGCTCTTCTCTGCAGTCCAGATATTACTGTAGGGGGGGGCTGTAATGGAATTGGAATCCTTAAATATTATGGGGATGACTGGATCTCGGCTCCGCAAAAGTTAAGTATCGGCAGTTAATCGCCAAAGGCGTGGCTACCGCAATGAAAGACAGACTCAAAACAGCACACAGAATAGTCTGAGTCGCACGGAGTTATGGCGTTGGCTAATAGATCATGGGATACCCAGAAGTGAAATACATGGGCAGTCTACTAAATTTCTTCTGGATCTGTATAAGCAGAAGAGTTCTAGGTCAAGTGAACAAAATCGTAACTCCAATTACAGATGCAGAGAATCATGGCCCCTTAATCAATTCCCAGACTTCAGACAGTTTACAGACTCAGAGCCCCTTGAATGAGGAGAAGGCCAGGTCCCCTTGGGGAAGGATCCTATTAAACCACCAAAAATTTATACAGTTAATCTTCCTCCCACCTTTCCCCAGGGAGACCTACGGCCTTTTGCCAGAGTAACTGTGCATTGGGGAAAAGGAAACGATCAGACATTTCGGGGATTATTAGACACTGGCTCAGAAGTCACATTAATTCCAGGAGACCCAAAACGTCACTGTGGTCCACCAGTCAGAGTAGGGGCTTATGGAGGTCAGGTGATTGATGGCGTTTCAGTTCAAGTCTGTCTCACAGTGGGTCCAGTGGGTCCCTGGACCCATTCTGTGGTTATTTCTCCAGTTCCAGAATGCATAATTGGAATAGACATACTCAGTAACTGGCAGAATCCCCACATTGGGTCCCTGACTCGTGGAGTGAGGGCTATTATGGTTGGAAAGGCCAAGTGGAAGCCTCTAGAATGGCCCCTGCCTAGCAAAATAGTAAATCAAAGGCAATACCGGATTCCTGGAGGTATTGCAGAGATTAGTGCCACCATCAAGGATTTGAAGGATGCAGGGGTGGTGATTCCCACCACATCCCCATTCAACTCTCCTATTTGGCCTGTGCAGAAAACAGATGGATCTTGGAGGATGACAGTAGATTATCATAAACTTAACCAG
>JAQZBX010060768.1:0-17239 GCA_029593785.1 Cabassous unicinctus
AAGGACATATGCCCATTTGTTGAGTTCTGCATTATGAATGAGAAGTACAGAGACCTGTGTTTGCATATTACAGAGAGAAGCAACCGAGTTGGCTATATTGGGAGAAGAGAGGATAAACCTTTCTAAGAAGAAGGTATCTAAGGCATGATTCAAAGGATGGATCGATGATAGCCAGATGAACATGGTATGGAAAGTTGTGCAAACTGGGGAGAATCTTTAGTCCTGGATTCATTTATCATCACTTCATCAATACAGGCAACATTGAAACTTTGCAACATAGGATGCTGGATTCCAAATTTCCCTTGCAACAAATAAAAAGAAACAAATTTTATGGACAGAAAGAACTGGGAATGATTGGCCCCAAGAATTCAAAACCATTCATTCATTCCTTTTGTTGGATTTTCTAAAATGATAATAATAATAAAAAATATTGAGAACTTTTTTTTTTTGAGGTACCTGGATGAGGGACTGAACCCAGGACCTCATATGTGGGCAACAGACACTCAACAACTTGAGTTGTTGAAGTCAAAATGTTGTTGAACTTTTAATGGAGTGAAACTTGTCATGGAGATAAATGGGAAAATCAATGTATCATGAGTTAAATATTCATATTATGCTTTTTATAAGCTCTACATTGTCCTGGCCATGAAAAAATGAGGACAGAATTTTAATTACTCTGTACTTAGCAGAGTGTCTGGCACATTTCAGGTATGCAATACTTGATTGTTAAATTATCCAGGAGATGAAGCATCCAATTGTTACTCAATTCCTTAGGAATTCAGATTTCTGTGGTGCACAGACCTAGATGTAGGTGTCCTTTGTTGGAGAAGTCAGATAAGTTATGGGGAAGGGGTATGCCATGGACAGAAATTTGCCTTGACTCTGGTCTAGTTCCAGAGAGTTTTTAGGAATCTTTATGTCTGAAATCCAGAATTCACTTTGCTCCATAGCGAAGTAACATAATTCTAAGTCACACCTATCTGGTAAATCTGTGAGCTGAGAAGCACGTGGATGAAGTCTGCTCCAGAGCTTGATTTCAGTATGTCTTAAAGTCCCAACCCTGATGGATAACCAGTACCTGTAAATGGTTTTCATCTTGTCCTTCTTGTATTTTCTGAATTGTGCTTGTTCATTTGTTTGTTTTCATCATTTCATACTTTAATAAAAATATGGCTTTTGTGGATAGCTGGTAGGAAGGTGAAATAGTGCAGATGCCATGGAACAAAGTTTGGCAGTTCCTCAAAAAGTTAAAAATAGAATTATCATATGACCCATCATTTCTACTTCTAGGTATAAATATCAAATAATTGAAAACAGGTGTTCAAACACAAATGTTCACATGAATATTCATACTGGCACTATTCACAACCTAGAGCTCATGGGTCCAGTCTGGTCCACCAACTTTTTATAAAAATTATCTATAAAAGAACTTTAATTGAATTATTTGCTAGAAACTCCCCTGTAGTTGTTTGAAAATTGGAAGAATACATAGAGATGAAGTGATATGAATTTTGGGTGGAAAAAATCAACCTAAATGCTATTAGAGGAGACTTTGAGGAAAATGGTGCTAAAGTTGGTAGGCAGAGTCTGACCCTCTCACACACACACAAAAAAAATGGAGTGAAGACAGGGACATATCTAAAAGGAGACACTTTGGATATATATAGAATGGGAAGGTGCTCTGATTCCTCTGGGAGGATACCTTAAAGATAAAGAAGCCAAAGGAAAACTGAGTTGCTAACTCCTGTGGCTGGAAATGGCATATATACCCCACCCTCAGGGCATCGGACTTGGAGGGGGCTGTCCCTGGCCGGAAAAGGGGTCAGACAGAAGGTGAAGAGTGTTTTTTTTTGTGGTGAGTTTGGCCAGCTGAACCCCCTTTGAATATTGAAAGTGAACCCAATCCAATAGAGGGAATGGAGGGGTATCTGTTCAGGCAGGCTGTCAAGCCCAGCTGCCAAGGAAGAGAAAGGAACTAGATGAGAGAGGGGGAGGTACAGGCACCTAATCAGCAGGACTCCAGTGAATTGTAGTCTAAAAGGCCTAGGAGAAAGAGGACAGATAGATTTCTAAAGACCAATCAACATGAGGAGACAATTTGTCTCAGTGGAGGAATTCCAGCATTGCATATATGAGATCCCTTATCAGGCATTCAACAGATACCTTATGACAGGGAACATATAGATATTGCTTTTTTTGCTTTTTTTTGGTAGGTTTCCTTGTATTTGTTTTGTTTGTTTGTTTGTTTACTTTTTTTAAAGTAGGACGGGTGTTTTTGCTTGTTTTTTTTTCTTCTTTAAGGTGCTCCTGTTTCAGTTTTTGTTTCTCTTTCTCCGTTTACAACCCACCTTTTTTTTTCTTTAACCTATTTTTCTACCTACATTAATTATATTCTTTCGTTCAACTTTCTATCTTCTGTTTTCTGTTGTTTTTCTTTCATTCCATTTCTTTTTGTTGGATCTTCAGTTTTTTAATACTTTTTTTTTTCTCTCTCTCTCTTTTCTGTTTTCGTTTTTATGTTTTCTTTTTTGCTGTTTTTCTTTTCTCTTTTCCTCTTTTCTCATCATTCAACCTTTTAACTCATTGTATGTATTTTTCACTATTTTGTTTCTCATTTCATTTTTTCTATTCCACTTTTTTATTTTTATTCTTCTGTACTTCTTATGATTTTTTACATGGGTTAATTAATCATTTTACTAGGTCTTATAGGGATCCTCTTCTACCTTTTTATTGTTAATACTATTATTCTTTTTCTCCTCTTATCTCTATTCTTTTCTCTGCTGCTAATTCTTTTATTTTTCAAGTTAACATAGACAACAAGGACATAGAATAAGAGGAATGTCTTGTCAAAATGAAATTTTACCACAAACACAAAAGCAACAAAATAAAACCCTAGAGTAGAAAAAGAAGCTAAACAACCAAATACACCAATCAAAATAAACAGATGACTGGACAATAACAAAAAATTACAAGCCATACTTAGAAACAGGTAGACACGGTCCAGTCTAATGAACAAACAAAAACAGGAGGAAATGCTGAACATGGAACAATGAATCAAAAATGCCCAAACAAATATCATGAATCAACTTAGTGAAGTGAAGGAAGAGATTAAGGATATTAAAAAGACACTGGGAGAACACACTGAAAAAATGGTAAACATACGTAAAAAGATAACGGATATGATGGTGATGAATGGCACAATGCAAGAAATCAAAAATACACTGGAAGCACAAAACAGAATATTTGAACATGCAGAGGAAAGAATAAGTGATGTGAAGAAAGTACATCAGAAATCAAACAGATAGTTAAAGAGATATATTAAAAGATAGAAAAAATCTTGCAGGGACTTAGGGACTTGAGTGATAACATGAAACATGCAAACATATGCATTTCAGTCATCACAGAAGGAAAAGAGAAGAGAAAGTGGGCAGAAGGAGTGAGGAAGTAAATAATGACTGAAAATTTCCCAACTCTATTGAAGGATATGGATGTACATGTTCGGGAAGCAAAGCACACTCCAAACATTATAAATCTTAACAGGCCTACCACTGGACAAATACTTTTCAAATTGTCCAGTGCTCAAGACAAAGACAGAATACTAAATGCAGCAAGAGAAAAGAGATCCATCACATGCTATGGAAGCTTGATCAGATTAAGTGCTGATTTACCACCTGAAACCATGGAAGCAAGAAGGCAATGCTATTACATAGTTAAGATGCTAAAATAAAAGAAAAATTCCAGCCAATAATTATCTATTGAGAAAAGCTGGCATTCAGAAATGAGGGAGAGATCAAAACATTCACAGATAAATTGAAAGTAAGAGATTTTGTTAATAAGAAACCTGTCATTCAAGAAATACTAAAGGGAGTTCTGCAGATTGAAAGGAAAAAAATAGGACAGAGAGAATTGGAGGAGAGTGTAAGAATAACTACAAAAACAAAAACAGAAATGAATACTACATATGGCATACAGAAACCTAAAGAAAATATGGCTAACATAAGTAATTCCTTGAAAGTAATAACATTGAATATTAATGGATTAAACTCTCCAATCAAGATATACAGATTGGCAGAATGGATAAGAAAATATGATCCATATATATGCTGTCTGCAAGAAACACAGGTTAGACCAAGGGACACAAGGAGACTGAAAATGAATGGTTGGAAAACAATATTACCTGGAAACAATAACTGAAAAAGCAATGGGGTAGCTATACTAATATCAAACAAAATAGACATTAAATGCAAAACTATTGTAAGAGACAAAGAAAGCCACTAAATATTAATAAAATGGATAATCTATCAAGAAGAAAGAACAATTAAAAACATTTATGCACCTTACCAGGACACCTCAAAATATATGAGGAAAACATTGAAAAAAAAAAAGTGAAGAAATAGATAACTCTACAATTATAGTGGGGAACTTTACTACACCATTATCAATATTAGACAGGACATCCCAACAGAGAATCAATAAAGAAACAAAGACTTTTAATAATACATTAGATGATCTGGTTTTAATAGACATATAGAGAATATTATCCACAAATACACCGGGATATATATTCTTCTCAAGTCCTCCAAGATAGACTACATGAGAGGCCACAGAATAACAGTCAGTGAATTCAGAAAGATTGAAATTGCACACAGTAATCTCTCTGACCACAATGGACCAACTAACCCCAAAGGGAGTAGAAAGAAGGAAATAACAAATTTAGAGCAGAGCTAAATGAAATTGAAAATAAGAAAGCACTAAAAAAAATAAGCAAAATCAAAAGCTGGTTCTTTGAGAAGATTAATAAAATTGACAAACCCTTAGCTAGACTAACAAACAAAAACAGAGAGAAGATACAAATACATAAAATAGGAATTGAGGAAGGGGATATCACCACTGATGACACAGGACTAACGAGTATCATAAGAGGATACTTTGAAAAATTGTTTGCCAATAAGATGAAAAATTTAAAGGAAATGGACAAATTCCTAGAAACACACAAGCAGCCTACTTTTACAAAAGAAGAAATTGATGAACTCAACAGAACAATCACAAGCAATGAGATAGAATTAGGGATCCAAAGCCTCCCAACTAAGAAGATCCCAGTACCAGATGAATTCTACCAAACAATCTGGAAAGAACTAACACTAATCCTGCATAAATTCTTCCAAAAAATACAAGTGGAGGGAATTGCCTAACTCATTCTATGAGTTACAAAGTCACCACAAGAAATAAACCTATAGACCAATCTCTGTAATGAACCTCAAAGCTAAAATCCTCAACAAAATACTTGCTAATCATATTCAACAACACATCAAATGAATTATGCACCATGACAAAGTGGGTTTCATCCCTGGTATGTAAGGATGGTTCAACATAAGAAAATCAATCAATGCATTACACCACATAAACAGATTGAAAGGAAAAAATCACATGATCATCTCTATAGATGCAGAAAAAACATTTAGCAATATACAGCACCATTTCCTGATAAGCACTTCAAAAGAAAGGAATAGAAGGAATCTTCCTCAACATGGTAAAGGTCAAAAAACCCACAGCTAATATCATATTCAAGGGTGAAAATCTAAAACATTCCCTCTAAGGTATGGATAAATATTACTTCACCTCACTGATATGAATTAAGCAAACTGAGCAGCCTCACAGAATTACAGTATGGAAGATAGGTTTTCAGGAGACAGAAAGGGAGAAGGTTCTGAGCCAATCCACATATGAGCAGAATCTTTGATAAGGTGGAAAGGTGTAGTTTTGTGGTTGGATGGGCATGATAGTAGTGTAGTGATGTTATTGTGTTTGGTAGTGCAGATCTGTGTGTGTAGGTAGGTAAGGTTGGTTGGACTGTCCTTGGAAATGGGGGAAGGGTTGGGGGTGGGAGAAGGTGAATTCTGGGGATTTGTGGGTATGTAGTTGAAACCACAACATTGTGAATGTTCTTTTGACAAATATGGCAGAGAAGGGTTAATGGTTTAGGATGTTGCATGTGGGTGGCATATAGGACAGGGTGCACCTGGGGCAGGATTCTAGGGACTGTGTGATTTTTTATCTTGTCATAGTGTGTGGAGTGGGTGGAGACCCACATAATGAGCGGAAAGGTGTTGGACTACCATCCTGGAGAGTCCAGCAATGTTCTTAAATAGAAGGACGAGAATCTCTCGAGAGCATAGGCAGTGCCTATTGGAGGAAGACAGGCCCGTTTATTAAGACTCCAATAATGTTATTAATAGGGGAAATGGGGTAGGGGGAAGATGGTGGGTACATGGGAATCTCCTATATTCTGTATGTGACTTTTTTGTAACCTAAAGCATCTTTGAAGACAAAATGAAAAAAAATAAATAAATAAATAAGACACTATTGGAATAAATGGAAAAAAATGTCACTGTACACACAAGACAAGAGATCTTACAGTGATTGAAGACAAAATGTCAATTTTTTTTTTACTTTTTAAAATTTTTTAAATTTTTAATATATTTCTGTTTATTTTTAAAAGATACTTAGGTGACATAAATTGTTACATTAAAAAAATTTAACGGATTCTCATATGCTCCACTCCCCAGACCTCCCACTTTTCCCCACATTAACAACTTCTTTCATTAGTGTGGTACATTCATTGCAATTGATGAACACATTTTGGAGCATTGCCAAAAAGCATGGACTATACTTTACATTGTAGTATACACTCTGTGCCACTCAATTCTGTGAGCTAAGGCAGGATATATAATGGCCTGGATCTGTCATTGCAATGTCATTCCAGTCAATTCCAAGTCCTGAAAATGTCCCCATATTACACCTCTTTCTCTATCTTCCTGACTTCAGCACCTCCAGTGGCTACTGTTTCCAAATCCATAATATAATTTCTTCCATTGCTAGTCTAACAATAAGTCTATATAGAATACCAGTAAATCCACTTTAGTCCATATTTTATTCTCCAATCCTGAGGATCCTGGGATTGTGATGCCCACTCCAACTCTAACTGAGAGGGGACTTCGATCCCATATGGCTGATGGGCAGGGGTTTGGGGTGGGGAGGATGGGCTGGAGGGTCCCCATTTTACTTTTTTTAAATTTTAAATTCTTTTATTATTTTTCATTACCTCAATTTATTTTTGTATTTTTTTGTTTGTTTTTAAACTATCATTATTTTTTCATTTTTTTATTAACTGTATTTCATTGTTTTGTTGGCTTCATTTTATAAATTACTTTTTTATCTTTTTAAAAGATACTTAGAGGGCATAAATGTTAGCAAAAAAATAAGGATTCCCATATGCCCCACTCCCCACACCTCTACCACTCTCGCACATGAACATGCTTCATTAGTGTGGCACATTCATTTCAATTGGTAATCACATCCTAGGGCTTTTCCACTGAGCATGGACCATATTTCACAATGTAGTCTGCACTCTCTCCAACACAGTTGTGAATGTTATTTGATGATATAAAGTTGCTTATATCTGCTATTGCAATATCATAAAATTTTGGATTACAGAACGGTTACAACTGGGGCAAGGGAAGATCATTGGTGTGGGGTGTCAGTGATGGGGGATGCATTGGAGGAGGTTCAGCCGGGATATACCTATAAGGCATGTGAATATGTTCAAGGGTTCATGGGGCATTTACACAATTGGTGGAGATTCACACAACAACTAAAGAATATCCAATTCCCATCCTGGGGAGCTCTACCACATTCTCTAATGGAACATCAAGAGTCACCTGAGTTCAGGGCCAGTGACTAATGAAGGAGAATGTACCATTGATGGACTCTTGCTATTGGTGAATGTTCTTATGAACATTTACCTTTGAAAGAAACTTAGCCTAGTATTATAGGGTGCCTAAGAGTTACCTCCTGAAAGTCTCCTTGTTACTCAAATGTGGCTGGCCTCTTTCGAAGCTAAACTCAGCAAATAAATGCACTACCTTCCCCCCAAAATGGGGTATGAATCAGAGGGATAAGCCTCCCTGGCACTGAAGGATTACTACCGAGGGCCAACTATCAATGCAACTGGAAAAAGATCTTGACCAAAAGGGAGAAAGGGCAATGACAAATGAATTTATATTGCTAAGTGACCTCAAAATGAGTTGGGAGGTCATCCCAGAGGTTATGCTTATGCACATCTCAGTTGGCTCGCATTGACTGCCACAGTAAATATTGCCTCAAAGAGTAGGGCTCCTGAGGGCTCTGGAGAAATCCAGGCACTACAGCTAGGGCAGACAGCTCAAGAGACTGGCTCCCTGCCAGTTATCCCTACTTTGGAATTTATGCTTCCTAAAGTGACAAAGTTGGACTCAGTTTTGTTTTCCCTACACATCACTCTTCTGCCCTTTTATTTGAACCTGTAGTTAGTTCTAGAGATGATAGGTGTATCAAATTAATTCTTTGGGCTGCCCATGTGCCAGTTGATCCCTGAATCTCAACAAAGTTACAACACTTACTCTCCAGTTCATTGGACTAACCCAGGACAACTAACAAGGAGATAATGATGGATAATGACCATCCCAAGGAACAGAGAGAGTCTGCAAGTGCAAGCAAGATATTCCCATTCATCTGCTCTATGGGATCACAGCTCCTGCTCAATTGGAGGCAGAGTAGGCATCACTGTCCCAGAACCCTCAGGACTGGGTAATGAAAAATGGAGTAATGTTACTGTTATTCTACTATAGATTTATTGTGATTCTAGCAATGGAAGAACTTTTGTCATTGATTTGGAAGCAGTGGGCACTGTAGGTTCTGACAGGAGGGAAAGGGAAATACAGGTGTAATATGGGGGCATTTTCAGGACTTGGGAATGGTCCTGAATGACATTGCAAAGACACAGAAAAATGTACATCTGGTATAATTTACAAAATTTTGCTCGAGAGACTGTAAACTACAACATAAACTATAATCCACACTTATTGGTAATGCTCCAAACTGTGTTCATCAATTGTAATAAATGTACCACAATAACGAAGAATGTTATGAATGTTGGAAAGTGTGGGAGGGGTAGGGAGTGAGGGGGATGGGGTGGAGTATATGGGATTCCCCTATATTTTGTTTTTTCCTTGAGGTACTCTGGCAGGGGATTGAACTCAGAACCTGGTATGTACGAAGCTGGTGCTCAAACATTAAGGCACATTGGCTTCCATGAGTTGTTTATTTTCATTAGTTTTGCTGGTTGTTTGTCCTTGATGTTTCAGGAGGCCCTGGTCACTGAACCCAGGACCTCCCATGTGGGAGGCAGGTACTCAACCACTTAAGCCACATCTGCTCCCCCTCTATATTTTTTATGTTACTTGTGTTATCTAAAGTTTCTTTAATATATATATATATATATATATATGGATGATCATGGACAATGCCCATCCCCGAAAAACAAAGAGTTTCTACAACTGTAAAGACAGTTCCATCCATCTTCCCAATGGGATCTAAGCCCGCCTATCAACTGGAAGCAGAGTGGGCATTACCACCCAAAATCCTCAAGTTTGAGGAAAGAACAATGTAAGGGGGGAATGCAATTATGGACTAAAATAGACTTTTCATTATTCTAGTGCTGAAAGAACTTGGAACATTGGTATAAATGTAGTGGCAACCAGAGATTCTGAGGGGAGAAAGAGGGAAGGATAGGTTTAATTTGGCGCATTTTTGCCACATTGGAATTGTTCTGCATGACATTGCAATGACAGATACGGGCCATTATACATTTTGTGAAAGCTTATAAATTTGTGTGGGGCAAAGTGTAAACCATAATGTAAACTATAGGCCTTGGTTAATAGCAATGCCTGAATATGTATTCATGGAGTGTAACAAATGTACCACAGAAAGATATTGTTAATGGGGAAACATGTGGGAGGAGGAGGGGTGAGGTATATGGGGATCTCCTTTATTTTCAATATAAGATTTATGTAATCTAAAGCTTCTTTTAACATAATAATAAAAAGTTCAGTGCATTGGAAAAGAAGCTGAGAGCCAGAGCATAAAGGTTTAAGCATTTAAAAATTTGCCTGCTGGAGAAGTAATGATAAGCAAATGTCTCCAAGGTCTCTGCATACTGCAGATGTCACTAGGAGGAAGCAGAGCGGGATGAAACCACAACTAAGAAGTTACTATATAAATTCCTAAGAAGAACTATCTATTAATACAGGAACCAGCAGCTCTCCTACATGCCAAGCAGAGGAACTAGTGGAGGATGCCCTACTTTTGTTATCAGCTTTGTAGTATAAAAAGCAGCTTCAGCCTAAATAAAATTGCCTGCATTCCTCATGGAGTGAGGTCCCCTGATCCCAATCTTTCTTTGGATCGTTCCCAGCACCATCTACCTCTACGATGAATTACAACAGATGGCGCCCAACGTGGGGCACGACTAGTCTTTTCTTATCGTCTTTTTCTCTGGATCAGTGCTGTGGAATTAAGGACTTGTTGCTGGGCCAGATGGTCCTTGAATCTTATGTGGTGAGTCAAATATTCTTGATCATCAGGGTAATGGGAAATCAGTCAACTCGATTTGACGAATATTCCGAGGTTTTAAAGACACTGTTAAGGAATACAGGGGTATCTGTGATGACCCACGAGTTACTAGAACTCTTTTCTCTTGTACAAAAACATTGTTACTGGTTTCAGCCACAAGGGTGGAATGTATTAAATTTGAAACAATGGAAACTAGTAATGAAATCATTGCGGCGAGCTTATCAAAAAGGGGAAACAGTTCCTTTTCAAGTATGGGCTCTCTGTCATCAAATAGCCACTGCTTTAGATCCTCTTCAATCTGAAGAAGAGGATGATGAAAATGTTATTTATATAAAAGGTGTTGACAATAGCACTCAACAGCCTGTTTGAAGTTCCAGAAGGTTGCACTACTGATCAGGAGGACTCTATTTTCTGCCATACTAAAGGAACTAGTACTAATTTTTTAAATCAGCCAGCCGCTTTTTCTGTCCAGCGTTTTAATTCTACCCTACCTAAAGAACAGGGAACTAATCCTTTGGAATCAGGTATCTCTAAGAAAAATTCTGCTAAAGATTCCTGGAAACCTACTCCTCCTTCTACTCTTCTGCATCCCACTAACCCTTTTACTATATTTTCTGATGGTTTTGATAATAATCCGTGTACTAATCATATAACGGTTCCTAACACCCATGCTTCATCACCTCTCATGAGATGCATTGCACAGAGCCGAAGTACTGGTGATCCCGAAACCCTTCAGATGCTTGCACAGTTTCCTGTTACTATAACCCAACTACCCCCTGATCAAGCTAATCCTCAGGGAGGTTTGGAATTCCATCATGAACCACTCCCTTTTAAACTGCTGAAAGAATTAAAACAGGCCTGTGCCCAATATGGGGTTAATTCCCCTTATACTCTTGGTCTTATCAAAGGACTGGCTCAAACAGATAGACTAATCCCATGGGACTGGGAAATGCTAGCTCGTACAGTTTTAAATTCTGCTGAATTTTCACAATTTAAAACATGGTGGACAGATGAAGCTACACAAACGGCCAGGCAAAATGCAGCTCAAAACCCTTCTGTTCCAATAACTCTTGATCAGCTATTGGGTACTGGTGATTGGATGGGTATACCCTGGCAGTTACAGTATAATGATATAGGTATTGTTCAGGTTAGGATGGCTTGTTTAGCTGCGTGGATGAAAATCGCACTTCCTGGCCAGCCTACACAGTCATTTTCAAAAATAATTCAAGGGGTTAATGAGCCGTATGTGGAATTTATTGCTAGGCTCTCTGATGTTGTTTTGAAAACTGCAAATTCCTGAAGCTCAAAATTTTATTCTTTAACCCTCGCTTTTGATAATGCCAATAATGAATGCAAAAAGGCTATAAGACATATAAAAGCAGCTGGTGGGTCAATACCTGATTATGTTAAAGCTTGTCAGGATATTGGGTCTTCTACTCATCAGATGGCCGTTCTGGCCACCGCCATGGCTCAAGCACACTTGAGCAAGGGTCAGACAAAAAAGGAAGTGTGTTATCGATGTGGGACGACAGGACATTTTCAGAAACAGTGCAGAATGCTCCCTGCTTCCAGACCTCAAAAGAGAAATGAGTCATATCCACGTCCAACAAGAATATGCCTGGTTTGTCAGAAAGGGTTCCATTGGCATAGGGAATGTAAATCCCGATTTTTATGACAACGGAAAGTCAATCACCCGTTTATGCAGGCCTAGATCAGGGCCCACAGACAAACAATATGAGCCTCTCACGGAAATATCCTGTCAGCAACGGGAGGAATCACTCACTCCCGTTACCAAATTAAAAATGGCAACGAAGGGAAGTGCTGCTGTAGATTTGCCAAGTGCTGAAACTAAATTAATAACACAATCAATGGGCATCCAGACAATATCTACAGGAATTAAAGGCCCAATTCCAAAAAACTCAGTAAGGATGATAGTTGAGAATAATTTGACTCAAAAAGGCCTCTTGGTTCAAATGTTGATGAGGATTATCAGGGAGAAATTAAAGTTATGGTACAGTCCCTGGGACAAGTACAAATAGTTATTGGTGACCGTATTGCTCAATTGCTTTTTCTTTCTTATAACAAACCTTCTGCACTTCCTTTCAAAAGAACTGGTGGCTTTGGGTCAACAGGCCATAGGGTCTTTTGGCAAACGTTTATGGGAGATGAAAGGACTGAGGTGACTATTACTATTAATGGGAAAGTTTTTTAGGATTAGTAGATACTGGAGCTGATGTCACCATTATAGCTAAACGCCATTGACCTCAAGCTTGGACATTACAAAAGGTTCCTACGGTTTTCACAGGTATTGGAACTATGACTGATGTTTATCAAAGTACAAAAATTTTTGATATTGTAGGCCCTGAAGGACAAAAAGCGACCTTGCAACCTTTTGTTGCTGATGTGGGATTAAATTTATGGGGCAGAGACCTTTTAAATCAATGGGGAGCATATATAAATATCCGTACTCTATCTGACCCCGTTAAAAATAAGTTGAATCAAATGCAATTTGGCCAAACCTGCAAACCTGGTGATCATGGAGGCCTGGGCTATACTGACACAGATCAATCAAATTTATATTAGGGACCATTGGTAAAAAGGGCTTCACTTTGCCTCTTAATTGGTTAAATAAAACACCCATATGGGTAGATCAATGGCCCCTTTCTAAAGAAAAACTAGAAGCCCTTCAATCTTTAGTTCAAGAACAATTAAAAGCTGGTCATATAGAACCCTCCACTAGCCCCTGGAATTCACCAGTATTCATTATAAAAAAGAAATCAGGGAAATGGTGAATGATAACAGATCTTAGGGAAATAAATAAAGTAATTCAGCCTATGGGAGCCCTTCAACCTGGCCTACCACAGCCCACCATGATACCTCAGGATTGGTCTTTGATTATTATTGATTTAAAAGATTGTTTTTTTTACTATTCCTTTACATACTAAAGATAGAGAAAAATTTGCCTTTTCAATTCCTGCTCTTAACAATCAAAGTCCTAGACAAAGATTTCAATGGCGTGTGTTACCTCAAGGTATGTTGAATAGCCCGACGTTATGTCAATTATTTGTAAATCAACCTTTACAAAAGATTCGTGAAAGATATCCAAATGCTTTAATAATTCATTATATCGATGATATTTTATTTGCTCATCCCAGCATAAATATATTACAGAATTTGTTTCAGTTTAGCTTACAAATTTTTTCACATTTTGGGTTACAAGTAGCAGAAGAAAAAATTCAGAGAGAAACCCCTTTTACCTACTTGGGTTTTCGAGTAACTTCTAATACAGTGGCTCCTCAGAAAGTGCAATTTCGTCGAGATAAATTGCTTACCCTTAATGACTTCCAAAAATTGTTGGGGGATATTAATTGGATTTGCCTCATGTTAGGAATTCCTACTTATGCCCTTTCACATCTTTTTGACACCTTGAATGGAGATTCAGACCTTTCGAGTCCTAGGACTCTTACTCCTGAAGCCGAAGTTGAGTTACAATTGGTAGAACAAAGAATACAAGAAGGCCAATTAACACGGTCAATCTTGCCAAACCTATTCAATTAATTATTTTTCCTACCTTACATTCTCCTACTGGACTTTTTTGGCAAGACGGGATATTAGAATGGCTTTTCTTACCTAACAAATCCCTAAAAATTTTAGATTCCTATGTTGATAAAATTTCCCATTTGATCAGAAAAGGCAGGGCTCGTTTGTATCATCTTATAGGCAGAGATCCAGACTATATTTTATGTTTTATGTCTAAGGAAGAAATTACTCATTTATTTACAGTGAGTTCTTCTTGGCAAATTGCTCTAAGTGATTTCATTGGCATTATTGATAATCATTTTCCATCTTCTAAATTATTACAGTTTTTGAAACATACTTCATGGGTTTTACCTTCTATTACTAAAATCCACCCTCTTCTGTATGCTGCCACATATTTTACAGACAGGAGCAGTAATGGACGGATTAGTTTTAAAGGACCACACCATCAACAGTTCTGGCAAACACCTTACACTTCAGCACAAAAAACAGAACTTGATGCTGTAATAAAATTGTTACAAACTATCTCAGACACTCTTAATATTGTTTCTGATTCTGCTTATGTTTGCCAAGTTTTGTCTCACATAGAAACTGCTCATATTGTACCTCATGATGAACTTTCACTAATGTTTTTTAATTTGCAGCAACTTGTACAGAATCGTACTTCCCCTTTCTTTATCACTCACATTCGATCCCGTTCTTATTTGCCTCTTATTTGCAACTGCTAATGACATAGTAGATAAGTTAGTTGCTCCAATACAAACTGCTATTGATTTTCATAACAATACTCATGTGCATTCCAAAGGTTTGAAATACAAATTTCCTGATCTTACTGTAGAACAAGCTAAACATATTATTCGCTCTTGCCCCACATGCGGCCCAATTCATAATTCTCCAATACCCTCTGGTGTAAATCCACGAGGTGAACAGCCTAATGCACTTTGGCAAATGGATGTTACACATATTCCTTCCTTTGGATGTTTCAAATATGTACATGTCACTATTGATACTTTTTATCATTTTCTCTGGGCATCAGCTCATACTAGTGAAAAGTTTACTGCTGTGCATCTCATCTTTGGCAATGTTTTGCTATTATGGTATTCCTTTGCAAATTAAAATAGATAATGGTCCATCTTATATGTGCCATTCATTCACCCATTTTTGTGCCACTTGGCGTATTTCTCATGTGACCGGTATCCCCTATAACCCTACACGACAAGCTATTGTAGAATGTGTTAATCAAACCTTAAAATATATGCTTCAAAAACAAAAAGGGGGGAATTCTACCAAATGGTGATGGTATGATAAACCCTCGTGATCAATTAAATAAAGATTTATACACATTGAATTTTCTAAATGTTTATCAACAGTTAAAGAATTGCACTCCTGCAGAAGTGCATTGGCAACCTAGCAAAAAGAATGCATCAACTCTCCATCAACCTATATATTGGAAAGATGTTAATGATGGTCAGTGGAAGAAAGGATGGGTAAAAATTTGGGGATGAAGGTATGCTCTTTTGCTTACAGATTCCAACATCTCCATTTGGCTGCCAAAACGTAGACTGAAACAGAGAGAAGCAGACTCAAGCAAGAGCCATAATGAAGATCTTCTGGATGACAGTTCTATTGATCATGCAAGTATTGGGGATAAAAGCTAATAATTTTACATACTGGGCATATATACCTAATCCTCCAACTTATAAGAGTACTTACATGGGGAGATTCATCATTTTCAGTTTTTTTAAATGGCAGTTCAGAATTCCCTGGGCCTTTTGATAAAAGGCTACCTTTTCTAAATAAAGAAGAAGGAAAAACCATAAGTAATTTAACTTTGCCCATCTTTGGTCGGCCACTCTGCATTGGGCCACAACCACCACGCATGTCAATTAATAATCGGACTGTGGTTATGACCCGAACAAATGAAACTTTAATTAAAATCATTCTATTCCCATCATACAAAGTTTCCAGTTATAAATCTCAAATTTCTACTTGTTCCTTTTCCAAACAAACTAATGAGGAAGTTTGGCATGAATGCCAAATGGAAAGTGAACTAATTGTCTTTAGTGATTCCTGTGGAATAGTTTGGGAAGGTACCCCTGTGGGGCTACTGGTACCTGAAAATGGCAATTACACTGGAGTCAGTTGGACTGGAATTAATCAAACTTTTATATCTGTCTCTGAAACTCATCCATATCCATGGTCAGGACATGGACCTAATTTAACTAGCAATAAGCAAATTCGATGGATCAATCACGGACGATTGATCCCCTCCCCTTGGGATAACAGTTCCAGGAAAAAAACAAAAGAATTTATGGAAAGTATTTTTGGGATTAGCCCCTACTTATACATTAACTAGGAAGAAAGGACCGGTGAATACTACCATACACTGGAATGGTAGCTCATATCATAAAGCTTGTGTATGGGATCCCATTGTTTTTATAGTCGGTGTAGTAAGCATTAATCAAACATGGTTTATCTGCAGCAATTGCTCTCTTTATACTTGTGTACTAAAGTCTGTTTTACAGGAGAATTCTACTGTGGTTCTAATAGGATGACGGCGTCGTGGAATATGGCTTCCTGTTCACATGAATTGCTGCTGGCAGTCATCCCCTGAGAGCCAAATCCTTTGGCACTTTCTAAATCATTATTTGAAAAGAACCAACCATTTAATTGGACTAATAAAAGCTGCTGTTTTAGGGCTTATAGGTATTATTACAGTAGCTGCTGCGGCAGGAGCTGCCCTACATGAGAATATCCAAACACAAGAATATGTTAAAATTTGGCATCATAATGCTAGTGAGCTATGGCATAGTCAAACATATATAGATGAGTAAATTAATAATAGGCTTAATGATTTAGAGATGGTTGTTACACAAATGGGAGATCAAGTATATAATCTAAATTTAAAACAAAGTTTGAAATGTGATTGGAATGAAAGTGCTTTTTGTATCACTCCTCTCCCATAAAATTATTCCCATTATGAGTGGGAAAAAAATAAAAATCATTTAATAGGTCATCACACAAATTTATCTATAGGTATTACAGATTTGTAAAAAAGGATTTTGAGCATGTCTCAGAATCAACTTACTATGCTTCCAGGTAGTGAATTTTGATAATCAGTGATAGATCAATTGAATAAAGTAAACCCCTTACATAAGTGGAAATCAACTTCTGTATTTGCTAACTTTGGTGTGGTGATCATTGGTGCTCTGCTATTCTTAACTGTGCTAGGAGGCATTCGCAAAGCCCTGCT
>JAQZBX010060769.1:0-17239 GCA_029593785.1 Cabassous unicinctus
AAAAAAAAAAAAAAACCCATTAAAGATATATCCATTAAAAAACATTTTATTGGATGGCTACTATGTGCCAGGCATATATGTTTTAGGCACAGGAGAAATAACAGTGAATAATAATAATAAAATCATAAGAAGTGAGAAGTAGTGGGAAGGAAAAAGGTACAGTACAATGATAGAAAGTGATAGTGACTACTCTAATAAGCGTGAAATGCTTATTAGAATTCCAGGGCAGATGTCTAGCAAGCAGTTGAATATATAAGGCTGGGGCTCAGAGAGGAGATTAGGACAAGATATAAATCTGGAAGCCATCAGCATGTAGTGGGTATTTAAAGCTGGACTGGACCAGCTGAGTTAGGGATTGAGTAAAGAAAGGGAACCAGAGACCAAGCCACCCAAACATTAAATAGGTGTGAAGATAAGGTGGGGCCAGTACAGGAGACAGAGTAGGAGCAGCTGGAGAGTGTGATGTTCCTCCTAACTGATAATGTGATTAAAGCATATCAAGCAGGAACAGTCAACAGTGTCAAAAATTGCTGGAGGTCAATTGAGATGAAGACTGAGAGGCTCACACACTGCATTTAGTGAAGAGATTGACTTTTGATTGGGCAAGAGTGTTTCAGTGGACAGGAGGTGCTAGGATCCCCACTGGCATGGATGGGAGAGAAGAGAGCATATGAGAAAGTGGAGCAGTAAGTAGACAACCCTTTTAAGGAGTATGGCTCTAAAGAAAACAGAGAAATAGCACGGTGGATTGAGGGGGTGTGGATTGCAGCAGAGACATTTACTCCTGCTGTGAGAATATCCGTTTGCTCTCCCCCATGTTTCCTAGGTTTGGGTGTGAGTTCTTCATGCCCACTCTTTCCATGGGTGACCAGTGATGTTGCATACAGTGGAGCCTCTTTGTCAACCAACGTGGGACTTAAAATCTGGGAAAGTATTAACCACCTGAAAGTACTGATTATTAATTGGTTTAGGTGTATAAATGCAGCAATTTCTTTGGTGAGTTAAGTCACTGAGTTTTGGGGCTCAATTTTGTTACCTCAGTATAACTTAGCAAAATTTATCATGGGTGGTCAAAAAAATTTTTAAGCATGTTTTTAAGCTTTTTGAAATAATACAGCAGAGAGAAAAAATGCTGAAATAAGAGAAAGGATAGATAGTGACAGGAGCAAAGTCCTTGCGTAAGGGTTAGAGGTACACTGCAACAGTGAAGGCCTTAGACAGGGGCACTGATTTCTTTAAGGAAGTTACCCATCCACTCTAAAGGAGAAAGGGCCGAATATACGGAGAGAGTTGATGCAGATAGGCTGGTAGATTTGGGATGGGCTGAAACGGTTCTCTTCTGTTTGTTTTCACTGTTCCAGTAAATTTGCGTTTACCATTTGAAAGCAAGGAATGGAAAGGCAAGTGTTGGAGGTTTAAGGAGAAAAAACAGCTATGAAATTTTCTTATACAGTGGGAAAGTGAGTGAGCTATAGCAATGCTGAGGTCCCGCCTGAGATTTCTGGCTGTAAGTTGAAGTGAAATTAGTGGCTCTTCTCTTGAACCAGGTTCAACTGCTTACATACAGGTTTAGGGTACAGAGTATTTGGTTTAACCAGAGTTGGGGATTTGCCAGTGAGAAAAGTGGAGGAAAAGAGGGGCAGGGAAATTAGGGGTATAGTCAGGGGAATGATTACATTAATGGATCATGAAATCTAAGCTGGGAAGTGAAAACAAAGAAGCTGATGGAAAGTGAAAAATGGTGATGATGTTAATGGAGTAGACGTCCCCATAGGGAAAAACTGTTGGAGTGAGGATATTAAACAGAGTTAGAAAGATTGGAGGTGGCTAGAGAGACTGGAATGCAAGATTTTGGAGGTGGTACAATTATGGGAACTAGAAAGATCTCTAGGTGAAAACTATGGGAATAAATGGCTAAGGTGGGGAAGAGGAAAAGATTGCTGGAAGTGAGGAACTCAAGTAGTCAAGGGGCCAGTGGGTTGTAATGATCCTCCTGGATGGGACAATCCATCCAATGTCATCTGGGCTATGGACCATAGGATTTGGGGTAGGGTATGCTTTGCTCTTTCTGTATTAGTTTTATCATGGACCAGTTATAGCCATGAAGGTCAAGCCATATGAACGAGATATCTAAATGTCATTGGAAGTGCTATTTAATTAAATGAAAAACTTAAAAAAAAATTACTCCTCTGAACTTTATCAATCTCCTACTTAGAACTGAAAACTAAACAAATAGCCATGCATTTCTGGTCTACAACTCTAAACTGAAATGGCACTTTATTACTAACATACATGTAAATTTATCCTTGTTTTCTTTCCATTGTTAATACATAATTTTTTGCCATTGCTGTTTTCTAATCATAATCCTATTTATTAAAAGGATTTTTTTCTAGTCGAAAATATCTTACTCTCCCTCAATTTTTATTAAATACTTTCCAGGGTATTCATATAGGAAATGACTTTTCCCCCCTCAGATGATTCACAGTTAAGAAAGGAATAAAACTAGTCTCCACCCCTTTGCTCCAACACAGGTCCTAAGACCCCAGAGAAAACTTTTCCAAATCTATCAAAAGTAGCAGAGTCTGATGCAGCTGACAAGGACACCGACAGCGAGCAAACAACAGTTAACTCTTTTATAATTGAACATTTTTTATTGAACTATTTTTGGTTCCTGTTATATATTTTCTCCACAAGACTCAACCAGATTAAAGCAAGATATTACAATGGAACAGCAAAACTTTTATTTAGGAAAAAGAGGCAACCTTCCGAACAAGCATCCCTAATCTCTCAAAGACAATGATAAGGCAATCTGGCAGCTTCAAAGTCAAAGTGACTCTCAAGCATTTCTATTTAAACTGACAGAAATTTTTGAAGATGTCAATGTAAATTTTTAAAAAAGAATACTTTTAAAAATCAAGGTTTAAAACAAGAATTTATACAGGAAAAAACACTTGCTTTTTTTAAAAAAAACGTTTTTAAGTTTGAAAACAAAAGCAGATATCATTTTCCTAAAGCTATTTTTGAACAGAAAGAACTCTTCAAATAGAAGTAAACATCTAGAGTGCAAATGAAAGCACAAATCTAGAACACAAACTTCAAATAATAAGATAATGCATGGTGGGCACAGAACCGAGGCAGAGAGAGGGACATTGCAGGAGGAGTATGCTTCCGATGATCCAATAGGGCAATCGCAGGACAGGTGTGGTGTTTGTATGGTGACCTGGGCCATTAGTAAGTCAGACGGATCTGAGATCAAGTCCAAAGAGATCAAATAAGAGTTGAAAGATCAATTAAATACCAAATATTCAAGAATACCCACCAAGGTAGAAACCAGAAACACAGATGAGAGGGCTTGTGAACAGAGGTGTGGGCTACAAGGGGTCAGGAACCCAAATCAGTCTAGTTGGGGCAAGGTACAGATTGGTTCATGAAGCCTAGTACCTTTTGAGGCAGGGGCTTCTTATATCTTTTGTTCACAGTGACCTACCAATAGATGGCCAGCTTAGCTGGCTAAGGGGATGGGAAGCAAGCAATTTCTGACATAGGATCTGAAGAAAGGTAGAATGGAATTACAATCTTGGTTCTGCAACTTGTAACTGTGTAACTCTGAGCAAGCAGTTTGATTTCTCTGAGCCTCAGGATCTCCAACTATTCTAAGGTAATAACAAGGGTTGTGAGAATTAAAACAGATAAGGTACATGAAAGTGCCTGGCACGTATCAGTTGTTTTAACTTACCAATTATTTTCAAGAATATATTTAGTACAAGGACATGGGAAATTGAGGTTCTGTGTTATCTGACCATGGAAAATACAGAGAAGAGAGTTAATTTGTTTCATGACATTGACATCAACTTTTTAACAAGAATACTTCTGTGGAAAAAATCTGGCATTTCTTTGTCAAGTTGGTAAGGTGGAAATGAGAACGGAAAAGAGGGTAGTAAACAAAATAAGTATAATTATTTCCAAATACAATTAAACTCAGATAATAAATCTCTTTATCTAGTAAAGATGCCCTTTTCTCATAATAGAAAAGAGACGTGAAAGCATGAAAAAATACAGCTTGAAAAAGACAGTCTCCAAGGAAGAAAAGGATAGACTCCTGTTCAGAGGGGTTACAGCCGAGCTGGTTTTTGACAGAGACTTTGCCAGAACCCCAGGCTTTTCACTGCATGTCGAATAGTCTTTCTTATGAAAGGAGGAGCTTAAGCATCATTTCTTCAGGGAGGCCTTTCTTTGTCTCTAGACTAACTTGTCTGCTCTGTTATGTTCTCATAGCTTCTTTTCCCTTCATAACACGGCATCATAGATATTGTTAGCATGCATATAAGAGAGCAGTTAAGAGCACAGGTTCTGGAGTCAAGCTGAGTTGGACACTTGCCTCTCCAAAACACTGAGCCTACGTTTGCCTCAACAAAGAGGATAATAGCACTTATTTATAGGGATGTTGTGAAGAGAAAATGAGCTTTAACAACAATGCTTGACCCTTTGTGCAATAAATGTTGGCCATTTTTATTAATAGTCAAAAAGGGTGAATTAGGGCAAGAAGTGTTTTCTTTACGTTTAATACCAGATATCTGACACACAGCACAGTGTGGTATTCCTAAAAAAATAACCGAGGATGTACCCCTTGTTGGATACTTAGTAGTGAAATAATCCAAAAAATTAATAAACTTCAAAAATGGCAATGATTACGTTTCTTAAATGGAGGCAGCCCTGGCTTTCCAGCTCCCATCTGCATAAATCTCGGTCGTCAGGATTTTTCACAAGTGTGTTGCTTGTCGTCTTATTACTGAGTTCTAAGAGTGCTTTATATGTGCTGGATAAAAATTGCTTATTAGATACATATTTTGCAAATATTTTCGCCCAGCTGTGGCTTGCCTTTTTGTTTTCTTGACAGTGACTTTTGAAGAGCAAACGTTTTAATTTTGATGAAGTCCAATTTATCAGTTCTTTCTTTCATGGTTCATGCTTTTTGAGTTCAATCTAAGAAACTTTTATCTAACCCAACATCATCTCCTATCCTTTCTCATAAGGTTTTATACTTTTAGCATTTATATTTAGGTCTAAGTATTAGTTTTCCAGCTGCCAAAATAAATATCATACAAAGGGTTGTCTTAAACAATGGGAATTTATTGTCTCACCATTTCAGAGGCTAGAAGGCTGACTTCCTCCCAGGGTCGGTATTTTCTGACTGGCTGGCAATCTTTGGGGTTCCTTGGCTTTTCCGTCATGTGGCAATGCACATGGAGGTGTCTTCTCCTTTCTCCTTCCGGTTCCGCTGGCTACCAGCTTCTAGCTGCTCTCCAGGGCTTCTGTACCAAGACCAATGTCCTTTGCCTATAAGGGCTTCAGCCGTATTGGATTAAGGCCCACCTTCATTCAGTTTGGGCACACCTTAGCTCATAACATCTTCAAAGGTCCTATTTACAAACTGGTTCACAGCCACAGAACCAGGGGTTGGGACCTGAACATGCTTTATGTGGGGGGGATGGGGGGAGGGGGGGATGATGTCATGATTCAACCCCAAAAGTCTATGGTTCATTCATGTCAACTTTTGTATGTGAGGCAAAAGTGGAAAAAAAAAAAATTCCCATATGGATATCCAAATTGTTCCATAACCAATTATGGAAGAACTATTTTTCCCTATTTATTATCTTGTCACATTTTTTTGTAAAAAATAAATTGATTATACACTAGTGGGTCTATTTCATGACTATTGATTTTGTTCCATTGATCTATAAGTCTGTCCTTCTACCAATACCACACACTCTTGATTTCTATTGCTTTACAGTTAGTCATGAAATGAGGAAGTGCAAGTCCTCTAACTTTGTTCTTCAAAATTGCTTTGGCTACTCTAGGCCCTTTCAATTATTAAATGAAATTTAGAATCAACTTGTCAATTACAACACAAAAGACTGCTCAGATTTTGAATGGGACTGCACTTAATCTATAGTTTAATTTGGGAAGAGCAGACATTCTAATAATATTGAGTCTTTCCACGCAGGAACCTAGTATTTCTATTTACTTAGGTCTTCTTTAATTTATGCCAGCAATGGTTTGCAGTTATCAGTGTACAGATCTTGCACATATAATGTTAAATTTTTCTCTTAAGTATTTCATACATGTCATTGAAATATTAATTTTTAAAATTTCAATTTCCAGTCATTCATTGCTAGCACATAGAAATACAATTTATTTTGCATGTTGACCTGGTATCCTGTGTCCTTGCTAAATTTACTTATTATTTCTAGTAGCGCTCTTTACAGATTCCTTATGACATTTTTTTTTTTTTTTTACCCTATAGACAATATGTCTGCAAATAAAGACAGTTTTATGTCTTCCTTTCTGATTTTTAAAATCTTTTATTTCTTTTTCTTCCCTTGTTGCACTGGCTAGGACCTACAGCATAATGTGGATTAAAAGTAGTGAGAGGGAACATCCTTGTCTTGCTCCCAATCTTAGGGAAAATTATATCATCTGTCACCACTAAGTATAATGTTAGCTGTAGATTTTTTCTTTTTACTTTTAGTATGCGTTCTTTATCAGGTTGAGGAAATTTCCTTCCATTCCTATTTTCTGAGAGTTATTATAGATGAGTGTTAAACTTTGTCAAATGCCTTTTCTGCATCTACTCAAATGATATCATGATTTTCCTTTCTTTCATCTGTTAATATGGTGAATTGCACTGTTTAATTTTCAAATGCTGACTCAACCTTGCATTCCTGGAATAAATCCTACTATATTCCTGGGATAAACCCCTTTATAAACCATGATGTGCTATCCTTTTGCTGGGTTTGACTGGCTAATATTTTGCTAAGGATTTTTATGTCTATAGTCTGTAGTTTTCTTTTCTTGTAATATCTTTGTCCAGTTTTGGTACCGTGGTAATCCCAAATTCCTAAGATGAGTTGAGAAGATGTTCTCTTCTTCTATTTTCTGAGAGACTTTGTTTTGAATTGGTATTATTCCTTAAATGTTTGGTAGAATTCACCAATGTAGCCATTTCGTTTAAAATGTATTTGTTAATCTACTTAATCATTCATTATTCCTAGGCTAATTCTAGAATGCAATTGTGGAAGCAGTTTAGGATTGTTTCCGCTAGGGAATGCTAGCACAGTTACTTGTATTTAGAGACTGCCAGATAAATGTGCAAGTAAAAAATAAAATATTATCATTGCTTTTATTATTTCCTTACCTCCCTTAAATTATATTTTATTGTGTGTGAACAGACAACATATAATATATAATTAATTTTGCATATAATATAAAGGCCCTTTTACAAACACAAATAAAGAGGGATTGTTACATATTAATAATTACCTGTGAATATTCAACATATTGACTAATACTGTTCATTTAATTAGGGGGTTAATGAAACCACCTAAGTTATGAGAACATAACTGAAATATTATTTAATTAAAAATATTACAAAATAGTGGCTGAAATACTTGATGTAAAGATGCGTGAGGCTGAAACAACCAATAGCCATTTAATTGAAACAGATTGCAAGATGGTTTCCTAAATAAATTTGTTTCCCTTCTTCAAAGAGCTGATCAAAACAAAAATCAGATGCCGTTCAATTAGAGCCCCTGCTGATTTAATTTTTTTAAAATGTAAGATTTCTCCAAGAATTGACCATGAAAAACTGTGCTATTTCTAGCTTCTGAACAGTCAAGATTGGATTTATAACTTTGGACAATTCTGACTTGGTTCTATTCCTGAGGTCTCACAGGGCATTTCAAAAACAAGAATCAATCTGCACATCTGGATTTTTGATCAAGATGCTATTTAATTTCTTGGCCATATAAGGTACATTGTAAAAAGATGGTGCAGGGCAGTTAAAAGTAATGCCAAAACAACACTCTAACTGGCAAATGGTACTGTTGCCAATTTCATGCAACTTTTATAGTATTTTATTTTCAACTTATAACTTAACAAATGCAGGTACCATGGAAATTCTACAGACCCTCAGGGTCTAAAACATAGCCAATTGTATCTCATTTATCTCTGGGTGAGCCTTTACTCTAACAAAGCTGATACTACGTTGGGACTATTTTATTCTCAGCTATATTTTATGGGAAAGGAACTAATTTGTAACTTTAAAAAATCCATGCGAAAATACATTTTGATCCTTTAGGTCCTGATCAACGATGGCGTCTTTTCTTTTTTGTATCTACAGTACTTAACACATTGCCTAGCTCCCAACATAGGCACAATAAATGCTTCTTAACGTTATTATGAAGTTTAACTGAATTAAACTGGTAATGCGGCAACTTACAAAGTAACCCAGAGAGTCAGGCATCAGTGTGATATACAATGAAAGAAGTAATTAAACATTTCTTTTTCCTTCATTAGAAGTGGTTCCAAATGTATATATACATTTACTTTGCCCTAATTCAGTTAGGCAGCCATTCATTTTTAAAACCGTCAGTTATTTTTTTAACTTTCTGTTAAAAATAGCAAAGCCTTCATTGCAAAACATCAAAAGTCACATATTTTAAGATAATGTCAAAATCCTTAATATTTTTAGCTTTTTAGAAACAGAAAATTCACAAGAGATAACCTCTTTCTCTTTCTTACCACTTCTCTAACATCCTTTTTCAGTATTCAGGTCCAGTAGATACAGTTATCATCAGAAGCAAAACCTCAAGCAAAAAATCTCTCAAGAACTACAACAAATAAGACAGAGGGTTGGCAAATCCCAAATTTGTTATAACTTTCTCCTCAAGGTTAATGTTCTGGGTCTACCTTGTAGCGAGTTTCTTTTGGTACATTCCTATTTAAATCTCTTTTAGATGGTTTGAGACAGCTGATTTCTACTTCAGAGAAAATACTGTTATAATCAGGTTTTGGTCACTTAGCACAGAAGCATTCGAATAGCAGGGATTCAAAATTTGTTGAAGTAAATAATATCTGGCCTTAATTTTTTAAAAATTCTAAAATAATTTCACAAACCTTTTAAACAGTTTGTGAGTTCTTCAAAGACTTCCGGAGTTCAGGCTGACTTCCAACACATTAAATCTCACTCTAACACATTTTCTTTGGAAAAGTTAAAGTCAAAATGATATTACCCCTATTCTAAGAAAATGCCCTATAAAAACTTTATGTTCCGTGGAGATGCTGTTGAGGATGTTAACTGCAATATACAATATCCTCTTTGTGAGAACCCCTAGTAAATTTCTCTCTGAAGATTTTGTTTCCAGGAATTTGAACTAATGACTTTTAAAATCTTATTGCACTGGATCTTGTTCTAATTGTGATGCTCGCTTTACCTTTGCTACTAGAAAATTTGGAGCCAAATTGGGGCTCCTTCCTAGGAGTATACAAACCCTGGTAGGAGGCATTTTTTTCATGAAGCTGACTCCTAGTTTCAGCTTAATTTTTTCCCTTTATTTTCCTGCAGATCTGACTCCTTACTTTAAAAAAGTCACCTTCAGCTTCCAATATTTTCTCCCCTAATGATATGAAACAACAAAAATGGAAAATTCTACACAAAAACCACACCTCAGTATAACCCGAGGCTATAGAATGCTAAAACTTCAAAGTAACCATGAGTTAAAAAAAAAAAAAAGATAATTGTTGCAGGCAAAATTCACTGATGGACATTAAAATTAGTGGACAGAAGTTTAAGGACAAACAGCACATTTGTATTACCCCCAAGATATTTATTAGTTACAAAAGGAAAAGTATAATTTTACAGTGGAACCTAGTAGACACCACCTTAACCAAGCAATCAAGGTTAACGGCACCAGGAATAAGATGTATCGATGTCATGTACCCCTTGGTGTAGTGCGTTGAGAAGGGCACAGTATCACTTCTGTTGTATTCTTGCTCAGAATGCATAACCTCATTTTAATCATGAAAAAAAAATTAGACAAATACAAAGTGAGAGACATTCTACAAAAGAATTGACTAGTACTCTTCAAAGCTCTTGAGCAAATGAAAGATAAGGAAAACTGAGGACCTGTCAGATGGCAGGAGACTAAGGAAATAGGGCAGCTAAATGCAATGTGAGATCCTGGATTGGATCCTGGCACAACGAAAAGGTATATTAGTGGAAAAACTGGGGAAATTAAAATAAAGTTTGTAGTTATTTAATAGTATTATACCAGTGTTAACTCTCTGGTTTTAATAATTGAATTATGAATAAATAAAGTGTTAACATTGGGGGAAGCTTGGTGAAGGGTATATAGGAATTCTCTGTACTATTTTTGTACTATTTCTCAATAAGTGTAAAACAAAAAGTTAAAAAAGTCACCTTCAATCATTTTTTAGAATAAGCGAGGTTTTCATAAACAATTACTGCCTGACATTCTTCAAAATTGTTCAAAGCTCATAGCTTCCCATTTTATAACCTTTGATGGCCTCAAAAATTCTTCATATTTACTGACAATTCAAATATTGTACTGCAAGGACCACCTCCCGCATAAAACATCTTCTGACTACTAAAGACTTTCTCAGAATTCCCAGCATTATACACTAACCTAGAATTTTATTACCTATGGTTATGTACATTTTCATTCAGTTGTTTTATATTTGTATTTCTCATTATCACAACAATAATAAAAGATATACACCTTTTTGCAATCTTCCCCAGCACTGAGCTATAGACACCAAATGCTTGTTATATATGTTGACTCATTTACCCTTAAATTATTAAGGAAACTAGAGGTCTGGAAGTTCCCATCACCCATTGACTGGCTCTTTATGCTATTAGACAACAAATATAGGACTGACTGGACCATTAGTTATGATCTAAATATGGCAATTCTGATAATTTCTTATTCTCAGGAAGTCTCTAAAATGTATGCTACTTCCTTCAATTTAATAAAGTACTCTGGGTTGAATAAACACCATAATCCATATTAGAGAAAAGGAACTGCAATAATCAATAGAAATATAAGCCTAGATTACAAACCTTTAAAAGCTCACTTAAAAATCTGTTAAAATTCCTCCCTAAATAATAATATGGAATTTATAATTACGTAAGCAACTTTCACAAATTAGATTCAAAGATATCGACATTTTATGAGATATTTTCCATAACCCAGTGTTGCTTCCTTAGAGTATTCCTAGGATGTCTACTGATCTGTTAAAGTCATGCAGTGGGAACAAATGTCCATTTTCTTTGCCAAGAAAATACCATAGATGAATATTAAAAACAGTTCTGTTAGCCAAAAGTCACATCTGGACACACTTAAAAATGTAGCTTTTCTTTTTTTCAAAAGTAATTTGTAATACATTTTGAAAAATACAAAAATATTGTACAGTCTTCTACACCTGGCTGGTTAACTAGTGCTTTAGTCACAAGTGCAGTTGATACAACCTATACTGCTGTTGGAATTGTTAGTATACTCTAAATTATGGATTTTTGTACATGAGGGGGTGTGTGTCTATGTGTATTTGCAACTTTTTGGCATATAGGTCAGGCTTAATTACATACAGTTGGGTGTGACTCCAAAATATAAAGTTCAAAACACACTCTAATGATGGAACCAAGCAATTAAAAGCAATAAAATATTTTCTAAGGGGAATATAATCAAAACATGGTAGTTAAAGACAGATCTTCTAATCAATCTAGGGATTCTGATATGTAAAAATAACCCTTAGCTATTTGACTACTATTGTTTTTAAAACTTATAAAAGATCATTAATAAATTGAGAATGACAGATAGTACAATGTTCATTTTTTTTTTTAAATGTTTAAAATGTGTGGAGGAGTAATACACAATATAGAAATCAGGGCCAAAATGTATTTCCAAAAATTCTGTAATATTTAAATAATAGAGGCTCTAATCCAGGGGTTCTTAACCTTTTTTGTTCCACAGACCCCTTTGCCCATAGGTAAAAACCATGGAATACTACTGGAATTTATTGCATACATTCATAAGTGAAGGAAATGCTAGATTTCAGTTAGAGGTCAGAGAAAATAAAGATAATAAGTTGATTTTTTCAATGCTAGTCCACGGAACCCCTGAAATCTTTCCACAGACCAGTTGGGGTCCCATAGACCCCTGGTTAAGAACCCCTGCTCTTATCCAATGAAATATTTATAATATACCCTTGAAAGTATATTTAAAATTTTTCATATCATTTTAATTTTTAAAAAAGAATAATGACTTTGGAGAGTCAAGACAAAGAATAAATTGTGTGTTAACAATAGGTATTTTAAAATAGCCATAGCTTTGTCTATATTGTTTGTGTATATAATGCTGTTATTTTAAAAAATCATGTCTGTCTGTCATTGGACACCATAAAGTAAACTGGGAAATGACAAATGCTCCTCCTTCCATACCCTACATGAATTTTCCCCAGTTTATGATTCTCATTTGATTCTCTGTATGTTAGGTATGTTTTGAGAATTCATTTTCCAAACTTCACCAGTTTAATAATAAAATGAATCACTGTGAGAAACAAAATGTGTTGATATGCATTGCTTCATTAAAATAAAATTAATACCTCATAGGGAAAACAAATAACAGGTAGTGATCTGATTATCTAAGTAGAAAATCTCAAAGAATCTACAAAAAAAAAAGTGAATAGAATAAGTGAGTATGGTAAACTGAGCTATGGGCCCCAGAAGAAAACAGGTTCTTAATCTTAATCTGCATGCCTGTGGGTGTGAACCCACTGAAAATAGGACCTCCTGAAGATGTTATATTTAGTTATGGTGTGGCCCAGCCGAATGAAGGTGGGTCTTAATCCAGGCTACTGGAGAGTCGTAAAGAGAGGACCCCAGAGTCACAGAAGACAGAAAGGAGAAGACCTCACCATGTGACAGGAAGCAGAGATACAAGCCAAGGTACCCTAATGATTGCCAGCAGCCAGCACAGAAAGCAACAGTCTTTGGGGAGGAGGCAACCCTGGCTGGTATATTGAATTTTGACTTCTTTTAACTCCAAAACCATGAGCCAACAAATTCCTGTTGTTTAAGCCAAAACCAGTTTGTGGTATTTCTGATAGCACCCCTAGCTAAGTGAGTTTATAAAGTTATATGATACAAGGTCATTATATAAAAATCTATTATATTTCTATATATTAGTGAATGAACAACTGGCAATTGAAGGTAAAATTATGAAATTATTAGATATAAATCTAACAAAATATATGTAACATCTGCATGCTGAAAACTACAATCACTGATGAAGGAAATTTTTTAAAAAGACCTAAATAAATGGCAAGATATTCCTTGTTTGTGGACTGGAAGACTCAATATCATTAAGATTCCAATTCTCTCCAAACTGAAATATCAATTCAACACAATTAAAAACAATCCCAGCAAGATTCTGTTTCGAATGCATCATGCAGGTTCTAAGAAAGGCAAAGAAACTATCATAGGCAAAATGATTCGAAAAAGAACAAAGTTGGGTGACTCATACTGTTTTCAAGATTTAGACAATAAAAGCTACAGTAATCAGAACAGTGTGGTATTGGAGAAAGGAACAGATCAAAGGAACGGAAATAGAGGGTCCAGAAGTAGCCCCATACATATATGGCCAATTGATTTTCAACAAAGGTGCAAAGGCAATTCAGTGAAGAAAGAATAGTCTTTTCAATAAATGGTGCCAAAACAAGTGGCTATTCATATGCAAGAAAATGAACCTTGTACTATGCCCAAAAATTGACTCGAAATGGATCATGAACCTAAGTACAAAACCTAAAGCTATGAAATTTCTACAAGAAAACATAGGAGAAAATCTTTGTGACCTTAGGTTAGGCAAAGATTTCTTAGATAAACACCAAAAGCATGGTCCCATAAAAGAACAAATCGATAAATTGGGCTTTATAAGGATTAAGAACATCTGCTCTTTGAAAGACACTTTTAAAAGAATGTAAAGTCAAGTCATTGCCTTTACATTGGGGAAAGTATTAGCAGATCACATATATTTTATAAAGGACTTGCATCCAGAATATATAAAGAACTCTCAAAATTCAATAATAAGAAAATAAGCAAATATAAAACGGGAAAAAGATTTTTATACAGACACTTCACCAAGGAAAAGATTCAGGCGACAAATATACACATGGAAAGAACCTCATCTTTATCAGTCATTCATGGAATACACATTCTATGAGATACACCTATTTGAATGGCTAAAATAACACTAAAAAAACTGACAATACCAAGTGCTGCTAAGGATGCAGAGCAACTGGAACTCTTATACTTTGCAGGTGGAAATGCAAAATGGTACAGCCACTTTGGAAAATAGTTTGGCAGTTTCTAATAAAGTTAAAAATATACTTAACACATACTCTAGTGAACCTACTCCTATTTACCCAAGTGAAATGAAAACATATTCACACAAAACCTACATGTGGATGTGTAACAACCCAAATGCTTCTCAGCTGGAGAATGGCTAAACAAACTTTGACACATGCATACAATGGAATGCCACTGAGCAATAAAAAGGAACGGACTACTGCTACATGGGTGAATCCCAAGTACGTTATGCTAAGTGAAAGAAGTGAGACTCAAAAGGCTACATACTGAGTGATTCATTTACATGACATTCCAGAAAAGGCAAACCTATAGTCACAATGGTTGCCGGGAGTTGAGGGATGGGGCAGGGGGTAGTTTGACGGCAAATGGTCTGGGGGAATATTTGAGATCATGGATCTGTTCTTTATCTTGATTGTGGCGATTACAAGACTGTATGTGTTTGTCAAAACTTGCAGAATTGTGCACAAAAAGGTGGATTTTCTGGTATGTAAATTGTATTTTGACACTTAAAAAAAAAAGAGGAATGAATGAAGAGCTACAAGAGCACAGGGAAGAGCCTCATTTCTTCCTCCTTGGGGTGGGGAGGAGGGAGACAGGGACAGAGAACACCCTTGAACGAGGATGCCAACTTCACCAAGTGGTCCAGGCAGAGGGAACAACATGTGTGAAGCTGTGAAGGTAGAAAGTTTCCAGCCTATTGGTGGAACAGGGCTGTCTGGTGTGGGCACAGCACAGATGGTTTCTGTAGCGGGGGAGACAGTTAAGGTAGAAAAGCAGAGATGGGATTATGCAAGTTCTTGACTGGAGAGTGAAGGACCTGTGGCAACTTCACTTTGGCATGGGTCATGGCAAGTTTTAAGCAAGGGAGGGAAATGACATTAGCTTACATTCACTTACATTCTACCTCCTCCAGAACGTTCTGCTGATTCCACCCTTCCCAAACCCCAGATACCTTCCTGGGCGTTTCTCAGGGCACCTTGTCCAACAGATCTAGACGATGGCCCTGGTTTCAGTTAAATGTAATCGCAGCTTGATTTGTTCCATTACTTCCACCCCTTCTAAACTACTCTCCCTGGGGGGATAGGCTGTGTTTATATTGCCAGTGCTTCCTCCAGTCCAGCAATGGAGTTTGGTTTTTAGAATGATCCCTCTGTCAAGAACTCTGAGGGCATCTCAGCCTTACCGTGCTCTCTCTGAGGCCAGATGGTCCAAAGTCCCTCAGGGTCCGCAGACTCCCAGTCTGCCCACTCTTGAGGCCATTCTCTTTGTCCTTCCCTATCAGACCCAGGGCTTGGATTTCCTGGAGACATGGGCAGTTGAAAGTCCTAGAGGCCCACATCTCCTTTGGCTCCCATAAAGATCCCAGAAGCAATGATGAAAGACCCAAGAGCAGGCTGCAGAAAGGGCAACACTTGTGCTTCTTATTTTTGATGTAAATGAGGGCATAGGCTCCTGCCCTGACAGAAGGGTGACTTCGGCCTTGGCTTAGGGGACAGGAGACCCCCAGTCTGTCAGGCAGATATGAGGAGGGGCTAGTGATATCACAATCAGGCTGCTGAGTTAACCCAATGTGATGCCGGGGCTGAAGGGCTAGCACATCCTTTTCTCTGTGACTCTAATACCTCCGAGGCAGAAAAGGGGCAGAAAAGGCAAAGCAGGCTGAAAATGCCCTAGGATTTAGGGGCAGGGCAACAATACCGCTAGGCGGTGACCTCTGTATATCACTATTCAACTTACAAAGTATAACACAGAACCTTCAGCAAATACTGCAAAATACATTTTAAACCCACATATCACATATAATCCCATCCCACAGAGTAATGAACTGTCCTATCTCTGTCCATCTTTTTTTTCAGAATGCAAACTTATTTATGGCTTACTAAAGATGGATCAAACCAGGTAAACTTTTATGCTTTTCTTTTTTCCTTTTAGCATTTTACTGTATTTTCTCATGTTATTAAATAGTCTTCTGAAACACAATAAATGCTTTGTAAAATATAATTTATTTTAAATTTCCCATATTGGGCATTTATGTTGCCTCCAATTATTTTTACTATTATATATGCCACTTAAAGAACCATTCCTATATATAAATGTTTCTACATTAGTGGAAAATTGTGTAAGAATTATCCAGATTTTCTGAATTGATAATACACTTCATCATGCCTTCCCTATTCCCCAGGGCTTAGTTTTCCTGGCTGGGGATTGAAGCTGGGACCTCGTATATGGGAAGCTGGCGCTCAGCCACTGAGCCACATCGGTGCCTCTGAATTGGCTTTTTCATTTGCTTGTTATGTTTTGTTCTCAGGAGGCACTGGGGATCGAACCTGGGACCTCGTATGTGGGAAGCAGGTGCTCAATGGCTTGAGGTACATCCGCTCCCAATATTTTTTGTTCTAAATGCATAAAATACTATTTAAATGTTGTGCAGGTTGGAAAAACCATCAGTAATGGCTGGTTGGAATAGGAAAATAATCAGTTATCTACAACCTAGGTTCAGTATTACTGTGAAAAAGGCATTAACTCATTTATTTAAAATATATGCATTGAGCAATATAGTGTTCATTAATTAAGTCACAGGAGACATAAGAAGAGAATATAGATCCTTTATGTAAAATGTACCCTCATGATTAGGGTGACCCTTTAAGTTAGCAGCAAGCTGGGATATTTTTGTGTGTGTGTACAGTTTATTATTATAAGTATAGGGCAATAGAATTGGGTTTTTTTTTTTTTTTTTCCTTTTGAGGTACTGGGGGCCAAGGATTGAACCCAGGATCTCCTATGTGGGAAGCCGGCACTTGACCACTGAACCATATCGGCTTCCCTGAGTTGGTTTTTTTGTTTGTTTTGCTTGTTGCTCATTTTTGTTTTTTAGAGGCATGGGGAACCAAACTGGGACCTCCCATGTTAGAGGCGGGAGCTCAACAGCTTGAGGTCTATCCATTCCCCTGGGATAATTTTAAGAGTGAAAGGAAGTGGGGTAAATGCTAAATGATATAGGACACTGGGAAAACAGGT